>JAOYND010092011.1:0-10803 GCA_025802135.1 Lagerstroemia fauriei | reverse complement strand
GCCTTTAAATAGGCTACGATTACAAGATATTCAAAGATTCTGTTGGCAGATTGCCCCCTAGATAATAGGTAACAAATCTCTCTAAGAAATCTTACAATATCTCACCATATCTGACTTAAATATCTAAAGATATGAAATAATAAAATATTATTTGTCTAAACAGAATCTTATAAACCGTGAATCAAGTTGACACACGTTGACGGCACATGTGAACTTTGTTCAACATGCTTCATTTAGTTCTCTTGAGCACATATTTCCTGAATCAGCCCATTAAGATCTTCCTTGAACTTCTTGGCTCGCGCCCTCGTAATCGGACCGACCGGAACTCGAACCATATCTACTGAAGCACCCATTGGATTTGCATCAATGTCTTTCAATCGCCTCACTCGAGCTCTTGTCGCCAAATCAAGAGGAACATCAATTGCATTCTTCAAACCCGTATCTGGGATCACATCACTTCCCACAATGGAAGCTGGTGCCCTTTTCAGAGACTTTCTCTTTCCCCTTCTTCTCGATCTGCTTTTTGGGTTTCACATATTTATTAAAAGATTTCCCCTTCCTAGGGTTTTCTTCGCCTTCTTCTTAAGGTGCTTTCTACTAACAAGACCTTACGGTTATCCTTCACAAGGTGGGTCTCAACGATTTTCAGCATATTAAGGAGCTCGGGCAACAGGACATCCAGCTTGTTCATGTGAAAATTAATAATAAACTGTGAAAATGATTTTGATAAAAATTGGAGAATTAAGTCCTGACTTAACTCTCCATCCATCATGAAGCCCAAATTCTCTAATTCCTTATTCATATTGATAATTTGAGGACGTGGGCCTCAACATGAGTTCCTTCTACCATCTTGACTTGGAAGAGTTGCTTAGATATCTCATATCTAGCAGTAGAATAGATTTGGCATCCATCTTTTCATGCTACTTTTGGAGATCGTTACTCACTGATGCAAGCGCGATGCACTGTACTAGAGTGCTATCATCTTGTCACTTCTGATAAGCAACTTTCTCTTCCTGTGTGGCATCTTCTGTTAGGAAAATAGGATCGGACGAATCAAGGATATAGAAGACTTTCTCCTAGGTGAGGACGATCTTCAAATCCCTTAGCCAATCTATGAAATTTGGCCCGTGAATTTGTTAGCATTTAGTATGCTTCGAAGCGACAGTGACATAGACATGATGCTAATAGTATCTACAATAAAAGAACAATATGCATGAGCAGATATTCATGAAATATGATGCACGATTATGGAGGTCTTTTAATTAAGTACGACTCCCACTAAATTTAGTGAATTCTATTGCCCTCTAAAAGGAAGACGGGAGACGCCGTTGGAAGGTCTCCCAGTGGGTAAAATGGAATCTCATTTATCCTACTGAGATCTCACATTCAGTACGAAAAACCTCGAATAAGTCCACAGGTAGGTAACTCTTAACCAATTACATCTCATATAACTTCCATTTTATTTTTCCTCTAAGATTACTATAGCCTTGTGTGTGCACAACAAACCATAAAATCTTAGTTATGTTAACCCATCATTCATATGCTTACACGAAAATGAAACCGCCCTTGAGTGTGGCTCAACAAGGCAGCAACGTTTAGATATATAGTATTATATATCACATATATTGGATGAGGGAGCATCATACAAACTCAGATGATGAGCCTTGTATATGCACAACAGACCCACCATGCTTGCAGACACACTCTACATCTCATAATGATGGAAGGCATGACTTGTATTCTTAATACCGTAACCATTTCAACTTAATATTTCCAGAGGATTTTTATGCAATTATTATATATTTTAACATCACATGCATAATATAATAAAAGCAGATAAAATAAAGATGATTATGGACACTCCTATGAGTAATCCACCCGAGCCATAGGGTGTGTCACTAAAAATCATCCTAATCTATATAGCCCATCAACATGGGCCTGCTGTTGCGATAAAATAGATAACCAGAAGGCATGCAACTATATGTATCGCTTTAATTAATAAAGTGATTAATATCGAGATTGTTCCCAAGAGGACCCTATCAAATTCCACTTAAAAATAATTCAAACAATTAATTATAAGCTAGGTAAGTCGTAAATTAAGAATGTAATTAAAAAGTGAATTAGCAAGTAAACAAAAATGGAAAGAACATAATAAAGCTAATCAATATTTATGGACCTAGGGCTCACAACTTCCCCTAATCATATTCCTGATTTCTTAGTTATTATCCTAGGATTTTATATCTCCTACCTACCTCTCGGCTTAATAAGAACGTACTTTTAGGATGATGTTAACCACTCTATCTCCAGGCAATTATCATTAGGAAGCCCAATGAGCACGAACCCTAATTTGGATACCTAGCGTGATAAGCTAATATTTCGTTACTTCTCACAAATAATACCGACCTCTTGGCGTGAATTATCACAAGTTATACTATCTCAAGCATGATTACAACTTCATCTCTCGAGTTCATCGAATCTCCTATTCAATCTAATGGGTGATCAGGCCACTAAAAAGCAAAAAGAACGAGAATAGTATAAATAACATAAGTGCAACCAATTAACATGCAAAGAGAGAATTGAAATTAAGAAATCAGAAAGAGTTTCATTGCTCACCCTAGGAAACTAGGATTTTAGTTCATAATGAAATTAAAAAGAAACACCAAGAATAGATTCGAATACATCATGACTAAGGAAACAGAAGAGGAAAGGAAGAGAAAACTCTTAGATGACTCGAAGCCGATATCTCGATCCCGATGTCTTCTTGAAACACATCGATCCTCTTCTTTCCTTGAAGCCGTGAAAGACCCTATCTCTCTTGTTAGCAGAAAGATATCTAAATAACTGATATGAAAGTATCATCTAGTGTGCTACTAGGTCTTGAATTCTTAAGGATAGAGAATATAATATTACATATTGCCTAAAATAGTTTCCAAATATCTCTATTCTAATAATATTCTAAATAAATATTGTATTTCCCATGGTGTAAGTCAAGTGAAGTATGCTCTTTTGGTATCCCAATATCTCAGAATATCTTCCTTGTCGAGCTTTGGGATATTCAGGAAACCCGATGTTCCGCGAATATCAGGACTCTTCTATGCTAGCGAGGGGTCGCGACCCACAACTCTGTGTTGTTCTCGGCTTCAGGGAGTCGCGACAACTTACCTGTTCCTCTATTTTTTAGGTTGTGTCTAGCTTAGTTCTGTGGATCGGCATCCACCTTCTTAGCCCGGTTGGTCCTCCATTATATGCCTACATCAATAAAAAGCCCGGAAGTACCAACATTCTTAGAAGAAATTTCGAATTAATTAATCATGACTTAATTAAAGCCTTATAAAACTCAAACAACTCTCTTGAATCTAAGCTCAAAAATATGTTCAAATAAGCATATTCATATAATTAACACATCCCCAAATCTAGATTTTTGCTTGTTCTTGAGTAAGACAATTAGAATCCCTGGAGGCAAGAAAAACACACACAAGAATTT
This sequence comes from Lagerstroemia fauriei, assembly GCA_025802135.1. Classification (NCBI taxonomy): domain Eukaryota; kingdom Viridiplantae; phylum Streptophyta; class Magnoliopsida; order Myrtales; family Lythraceae; genus Lagerstroemia; species Lagerstroemia fauriei. The sequence goes on along the minus strand of JAOYND010092011.1, from coordinate 7,319 downwards.
CTCCACTCAACCAGAAAGATTTAGCCCCTTAGAGTTCTCAAGAATGGCTCTTCACCTTCTACCCGATCATCAATTCGATTGCTTCCCATCTTTGACGTCAAAAAAACTTTTTAAAGAATCAGTCTTAACCCATGTTATGTTAGTGTAATCATTCATACTAAAGTTCAAGCACCCAATCAGAAACAAGGTCAAGCACACAATGAAGAGACTCAAACAATCACAAAGATTTGCCTTTTGCATTTTCACCTGTTTCTTCTTCACTCTTTTTTTCATTTAATTGTGGTGCACAACTTTGGCTGTCACGTCTATAAGCTAGGGTCGTGTAGCAAGGAATCAACCAATGGCTCCATCCCAGTTGGTCCAAGGCATTAGGTGTTGAGACACCCCTACAGATCTATCCTCGAGCTTCGATGAATGGACTATTTTTTTCACCACGAGCACATGTCAGGCCTTATTGCATATGCTTTCGCACTAAATGACACTCAAGCCCATACAGTAGTGCTCAGAGCCTTGGCACATCTTTTCCCCCTAGCACATATGTGTTTTTTTTTCTTTTGCCGTTCTATATGATCTTTCTTAATTATCTCATGCAAACAAAATTTTTATTTTCTTTGGTAGGATATCAAAGCCCATGCTCTTGCCTACTCTCATGTTAGCCATACAACCAAGAAACATCAAGGGCAATTTCAAGCTATCCCTAAAGTAAGAGTGTCGTAAGAAATACTGGGGTTCAGATGTTATGTAATTTTTCAAAGCACATTCTAAAGCAAGTTGCAATCTCTAATCTGATTGAGTTTCAAATTACCAAGCCACTAATTATTGTCACCAAACAAAGGCCAACTAATTCATCGTGAGTGGATAAATCCATCGGTATTTCACACCCCCTAACATGCCTAAAATGAAGTGTGAAATCTAAAAACAACCTAGTAACCTAAATGCATGCAACCTACTTTATCTAAATACAAACAATCAAACAGAGCAAACAAGAAAAAATATAAATGATTAAGACAAACTCCCCCAAACCTAAATCTAGCACTGTAATCCAAAATAGTGTAATGTATGAAAGAATTAGAGACAAATAGAATACTCGCCTGGAGTGAAGTATGCCTCCCTCTCGATTGATGAGCAATTGATTCTCATTTAATTGCCACTTGAGCTCCCCTTGCAGTTGTTCAAGTTGTTTTTTAAGTTCTTCGTGAAGGAAGCTCAACAATCTTTCATGAAAAATAACCTCCTTATGGAATTGTTGACCTTTTGGTGGTGACTCACAGGTTTTGTTGATCGGCATTGGCAATTGCAAATGGACAATTTGCTTCATTGATATTGGTCTAGCTTCTAACCAAGTGGAGACACAAAGAAAATCCATGCATTCGTTTCGCTCATCAAAGACCCATGTAACATCTGATAGCTCCTAATATTGTTTCTCATTGCATGCCTCATTTGTCTATATGATCAAACAATTATTAGATAAATAATTTTTCATGAATAAAGCTTCATTACCTTGTATAGGATTGGGCACGGGCTGAATAGAGGTCTCGAGGTTGCAACTTTGAGCATCTAGTTCCTCTTCACATAATTTGGTCGTTGGTGTAGTTGACGTCGTGTCCTCTTCATCAATCCAAGTGCTTGTAGCATCATCCACATCTTGAAAGCAATTAATATCATTGTCTCGTACCTCCTTGGGATATGCCACATGAAATTCGTGTTTCTTCTTCAATAGTCACGACTTGGGGTCACGACTTGGGGTCACGACTCTTTTGTTCTGGTGAAAGGGGTCGCAAACCATCAGTTCTGGAAATTGGGGTCGTGACTTGGGGTCGCGACCTCTCTATCTCAACATCGTGCTTCAACTCTGTTTCACTCCAAAAAGAGATCATGCCGTCTTGATCGCTGCCTTGTTCTTGTGGATTGATTTTCATGTCACTCGGCAAGACTTCTTGAGGTTGGGAATTGAGAGCTTGAGCTAATTGGCCTAACTAAATCCCCATATTACGTATCTGCGATTGTAAAGCAACAATTTGATTAGAAGTAACTTGAACAGCAGCATGAGTAGCTTGAGAGGAAGTTATAAAATTAATTAAAGTTTCTTCAGGTATATTCAGGCGATCTGAGGATGGTTGTTGTTCAAAAGCATGTTGTTGAAGGTTCTGTGAGGAGTTCATGAAATTGTTGAGTGCCTTCTCGAGTTTAGAACAAGAATCTTGGTCCAAAGGTTGCTGATAGAAGCTTGAAGTATTGTTCCACTCCGATTGCCATGTTTGTTGATTTCTCCACTCATCATCGGGATGAGTGCTCTATCTTTCATGCATATCACATGAAAAGTTATTCCAAGAGTTATCATGAAAATAATTCATGGGCTTAGCATAATAAGAACAATCATTAGGTAGGTAAAGTTTTCCACAATAACAACATGAAATGCAATAGTTTTTTTTAAATTGATTATAACTTGTAATAATTGCATCCCTAAAAGGTCAACCTAACCAATTGAAATTCTCTTCCATTGTATCCAACAATAAGCTATAACACAAAAATTAACAAGTAGAATATATAAACAAAAAAAGAAAAGAAAAATAAATAATAAAATATAGAATTACAAAAAAAATGCCTAGTCATAGAAAATTTCTTAATATTAAGGTTAGCAAAAATTGTGAACTTGATCTCCGGCAATGGCGCCAAAACTTATTGCGATAAAATAGATAACCAAAAGGCATACAACTATATGTATTGCTTCAAGTAATAAAGTGATGAATGTCGAGATAGTTCCCACGAGGACTGTGTCAAAGTCCACTAAACAATAATTCAAATAATTAATTCTAAGTTAGGCAAGTCGTAAATTAAGAATGTAAATAAAAAGTGAATTTGCAAGTAAATAAAAATAGGAAAGAACATAATAAAGTTAATCAATATTTATGGACTTAGGGCTCACAACTTCCCCGAATCATATTTCTTATTCCAAATCGACTCTCTACATGCAATTGATTGCTTAGTTATTATCCTAGGGTTTTATATATCCTTACCTACCTCTCGGCTTAATAAGAACGTACTTCTAGGACAATGTTAACCACTCTATCTCCAGGCAATTAACATTAAGAAGCCCAATGAGCATGAACCCTAATTTGGATACCTAGCTTGATAGGCTAATCTCTGATACTTCTCACAAATAATCCCGACCTCTCGGTGTGAATTATCCTAAGTTATACTATCTCTGGCATGATAACGACTTCGTCTCTCGAGCTCATCGAGTCTCCTATTCAATCTAATGGGTGATCAGGCCACTAGAAAGCATAAAAAACAAGAATAATATAAATAACATAAGTGCAACCAATTAACATGCAAAGAGAGAATTAAAATTAAGAAATCGGAAAGAGTTTCATTGCTCACCCTAGGAAACCAGGGTTTTAGTTCATAATGAAATTAAAAAGTAACACCAAGAATATATTCGAATACATCATGACTAAGGAAACAAAAGAGGGAAGGAAGAGAAAACTCTTTGATGATTTGAAGCAGATCTCTCGATCCCAATGTCTTCTTGAAGCACATCGATCCTCTTCTTTCCTTGAAGCCGTGAAAGACCTGATCTCTCTTGGTAGCAAAAAGATATGTAAAGAACTGATATGAAAGGATCATCTAGTGTGCTGCTAGGTCTAGAATATATAAAGATAGAGAATATAATATTACATCTTGTCTAAAATATTTTCCAAATATCTCTATCCTAATAATATTCTAACAAAATATTATATTTCCCATGGTGTGAGTCAAGTGAAATCTGCTCTTTTGGTATCCCAATATCTCATAATATCTTCCTTATCGATCTATGGAATCTTCAAGAAATCTAATATTTCGCGAATATCATGGACTCTTCTGTGTTAGCGAGGGGTCGCAACCCTGAGTCGCGATCCACAACTTTGTGTTGCTCTCAGCTTCAGGGAGTCGAGACCCTGAATTGCGACTCCTCCCCTGTTCCTCCATTTTTCAGCTTCTATCTAGCTTGGTTTCGTGGGTCATGATCCACCTTCTTAGCCCAGTTGGTCCTTCATTATACCTACATCAATAAAAAGCTCGGAAGTACCAACATTCTTGGAAGAAAATTTGAATTAATTAATCATGACTTGATTCCACTCAACTAAGGAAAAACAACCAATCATGCATTAAAACTCGAACAACTCTCTTGAATCTAAGCCCAAAAATATGTTCAAATAAGCATATTCATATAATTAACACCCGCTTCTTGGAGCCTGGATTGCCTTCAAGTAACCATCTCCATGGACCTGATCTTGCAAATCTGGTGCTTTGACCTCCTTTGCATTTTTATTCTCCCTAGTTCTAAACTTTGATATAGAACTATTCTATATTTACATAACTATTATGAAGAAACCCCAATCAGTAGTTTGGGTGAGGTATAATGGGATGGAGAAGAGCAATACAACCATGGAGTAAAAAATGAGATAAGGAAGAGGTAAGCATGCCCTATTTTTTCAAAAAATATTCATTCATTCATCATATGAATTTAGTCCATAATCACCATTCATGCATGCATACATAAGTATCGGGAATTTAAATACGGTGCCTTAAAAATTGCGATATAGCCCAAAGTGCTATGATCATAAAATTTCAATTCGCTTGAAAAACTATTTTTCGGTATATATATCTCATATGTAGTTGGGATTTCGAATTAAGATTAATGATTGATCATAAAAATAAACTACTTAACTATTAATTAATTTAGTCACATAAATTAGAGTTTCAAAAACCCTAGATTTATTCTTACCGAAATATATAAGTAGGGATAAAATTCATGATTAACCATTAATCATAAAACAAATTAATTAACAACTTAATTAATTCAATCATAAAATTTAGAATTTCCAAACTTCTAAACTTAATTTATATTTCTATTTATAAGGTATGAATCTAACATGAATGAAAACTATTTTCATTTTGACCATTCTGTATGTACCCCTAAATACATATTTTCTTGCAGAAAATACAACTAGTCCAAATGGTAAGTTGTTCATGATATAATTTTGAAGTTTGCGATTCAAATCCTTGAGGTAGCAAGTAAAGTCCATTTTTTAAAATTTCTTTTACATCTTGTCAACAGCCATGGACCGAACCTACGACCGAATGGGCCAATCCAAAAAAAAAATCACTGGCTTAGTCTAATTAAAATCCAGTGTGAAAACGAAAATTATCTTGGACCCATTCTGATCAAACCCAAAATCAAAAAGCTTAATCCGGTAGAGAGAAAATAAAGTGACCGTAACCCTTTGGAGCAAACTTGCGACTTTCACCTTTTTAGTTTCTTATAAAAGAACAAAATAAAAACAGACAGATGCAACAATTTGCATCACAATTATTCCCACATATATTTTAATATATATGTATATATAAAAGTAATATTTCCTAGTACTTTTATATAATTGTCAGGAAGTGTTAAATTTTATCATACACAAATCTATAAATTACGCATATTTGGAATCAAAACAATAAAGAGAAAGCTATCCCATACACTTTCCCTTCATTTTCTAACCAATACAAAATATATATACATCTATATATACAACAACTCTTGTCTTTTTTTGATATCGATGGTGTCCGGGCCGGCCACCGGAGCGACAACGATTCCCGACTAGTCCACCGGACGGTGTATATACAACAACTCTTGTCGTATATAATAGATTAAAACCCAATATTTAGATCACACCTCTAATTTGGACATCGAACAATTCGATACTGCAATTAAAATAACACCTAGTTCCGAGTTATACTCAAAGATGGCTCTGATACCATTGTTGGGAATTGCGGCGCAGTGGAAGGTTAATTGTTGAAAAATTTCATTCCTAATTCCAGTGGTCACTTCAAGGTAATTCGGAGTTACAATAAAACGAGAGTGTTTAAACTTATACGTATAAGGACTCTAACTTTGTCCTTGTGTTGTAATTCTCTTGTTGACGCTGTTCGACGTCGCCTCCGCGAACTAAAAATCCCGTCTACAAACCTCATGGATCGATCCTTTGCCTAGACGCATACGTGCACGCCCTCCACAGTATCCACACCAGGCATCCTCGTAGAAAAATCGAGAAACTCTTTCTCGAACAGTGGGTCATACAACTGGAAATGGTCATAAGAATTCATGTTCTACTAAACGCCATATTATTTAATGAAGGGTTAATTATACTTTTAGTCCTCAATTTTTCACACTTTTATCATTTTCATTCTAAACCTTTATTTTTTTTTATCATTCACGTTCTCAACTTTTTGAGTTTTTGCCACTTTGGTCCGACCGTTACTTTTTCCATCCAAAAAAGCATATTCCATCCAAAAAAGAATATTTCATCAAAAAATGATTTTTCAACAAAAATATTTTTAAAAAATAGAAAAAGGGAAAAATGAAAATGAAAAGTATCGGTCTGGCTTTACTGATAGTCATATCTCTTTCAAAATTAAGGCACAATCCCAATTCAAAATGATTGATGGTTATTACCATATAAAATTACTCATTCTGAGAAAATTGAGTTCTAATTTTAGAAGGGGCATTTGCTAATAACCAATATTTCCTTAACCAGGAGCAAAATATGTTTTTTTGAAAAATATTTTTGTTGAAAGATGATTTTTGGACGTAACATTCTTTTTTTGATGAAATATATTTTTTTATGGAAAAAGTAATGATAGGATTAAAGTGGTAAAAACTCAAAAAGTTAAGGACGTGAATGAGAAAAAATAAAGGTTTAGGATGAAAATAACAAAAAGGAGAAAGGTTGTGGACCAAAAGTGTCTTTTTCCCTTTATTGAAAACACTAAAAGCGCAATAAAAAATCAATATTAAATTATATGGCATTATCTCGAATTTTTTACACACTATCAATCTTCTTTTTGGGTTGTAGGTATCTAATAGATATAATATGTCACAATAATGACAAGATGGGAGTATCAATTTTTGTGGGGTTTCAATTGACAGACAACTGATGATTTATACCATTGTTATCTGCTTTTTCATGATTTTATACTATACTGTAACGTTTTGAAAATTTTATATATATTGTAATATTTACCATAATTTTTGTACCATTAATGTTTTTAATTTATTAACATGTCATTTGATTTTTCCACGTCGGGAGCCATGTGATAATTGTTTGCATGCAGATAACTGATGGTTTGTATCATGAATCAACTTTTGAAATATTGTACAATATTCTAACATAAACTAAATTTTTAAACTATTGGTGCTTCCCCAACCACAAACTCTCTTTCTTTAACTCGCAAATCAAATATTGAAATTAATAATATTGCATTGTAGGAGTCAGCGGCATGAGGAAAAC
>JAOYND010091903.1:0-10805 GCA_025802135.1 Lagerstroemia fauriei | reverse complement strand
TTCCTTGCTACAATTCAAGCCCATTATCACTGCAAATCACTTTAATGCCCTTGTCAAATTGATTTCATATTAAATTGCAGAATTCTGAGCCTCTGATTTTTATTGTAACAAATATAACCACACCACCTATTGTAGTCGTCAGCAAGAGTGATACAATATCTTGCTCCAGAAATTGAAGGAACTTTGTATGTGCCCCACAAATCACAACGAATCAAATCAAATGGTTGTCCAGCTTTATTCAAACTAATAGGAAATTTCAAACAAGTCTGATTGGCTCGAAAACAAATTTCACAGTCTTTATTTCATGCTTCTCCTAAAGATATACCAGTGGCCTTTGGATTTATTCGTCGTGCTGAGTGACCAAGTCTTCTATGCCAAAGTTCTTCTTTCTCAAATACAAGGTATGCGAAGCTTGAAGAAATCGAAGCCACATGACGAAGATAATAGACTCCCCCCTCTAGTTCACCCACTCCAATCATTGTCCTTGAGACACAGTCCTATACTGAACAAAAATTCGAGAGAAATGGAACATTACAATTCAAGTCACTTGATAATTTAACCACCGGTATAAGACTACAATTGAAATTGGGCACCAAGAACACATTATTTAAAACGAAATTGCCCGCAAGCATCGCTTTGCTAACATGTGTTGCTTAGACCAAATCTCCATTTAGGGTATAGACTCCTAAGGGCCTATTTATCTCCACCAAATCGGTTAAGTTCTCAGCACATCCGATCATGTGCATTGAGGCACCTGTGTATCAATGAGCTCCGTTAAATAAAGAAATAAATTCATTATCGAATAGTGGTTCATTTTTCGATCATCGGCACCGAGTATGTTGAGCAACCTTTGGAATTTATTTGCGGAGAGACTTGTATTGGAGACGCTTTCTAGCAGGCCTCCTCCATTTTTACTACACAGGCTGTAGCATTCTGACCCGATCTGTGGGCTGATCTGTGATTGGGGCTTGGTCTGGTGAATGTCGGCATCACTTTGGCATAGCTCTCTGGGCACTGGATCTGTGGACGCTGGGCAGATTTACTCAGCCCATCACAAAAGGAGTAGCTTGGCACGTCAAGTGAAGGAAATTGGGGCCCACGTGATGCTGCTGAACTGCTGGTCCCCTGATGGTATCTCCATGTGCCTGAGGTGCGCGCTGGCCCACGCCCGAGAGGGGCAGTTTTGCCCATATGTCTCCGTTGTTCGTCCCACCAAGTCAGATATCTGACCAATTGCTAGCATCCAATTTTAGTGTGTCCGCCTTTTCCACAATGATGACCAACCAACCTTCTTTCTGGATTCGAATTTGTCACTAAGAAAATCGCAGCTTTAGGACTTGTCTCATTGGCATGTGATACAAATTTCTATCGTTCCTCATGAACGATTATTGAGTAGATCTTATTTAACAAAGGCATAGGCTCAATACTTAAAATATTGGAATGTACCATCCCAAATTTTGAATTAAGACCCATTAAAAATTAATGAGCTTTTTCCTTCTCACGTTGCATGGTATTATTCATCATTGCCCCCACAGATGCAAATTGGGATCTCAATGAAATTTTTAAGCTCGTCCCAAATGCCCTTTAGCTTCGAGTAATATTCCGGTACAACCATTCCCTCCTGTTTAAGCAGGCATATTTCAGATATGAGCTGATGGATTATTGTTTCATTACCTTGTGACTATCGTTCCCATAGATCATCCTAGAAGACTTTCGAATCTTCTGAGGAATTGAATATCCACGCAATAAGCATGGAATTGCATATTGTCCACAACTCATAGAGAGGATCGCCTTCCTTCAGTTTTTGAATGGTACCATCAATAGAGCCAATCTTGTTTTTGGTTCGAAGTGCATTTGTGCATGGTTCGCGACCAAATAAGATAGTTGTTTCCGTTGAGTAGACACGAAATCAAAGTCATTCTCGGGCTATTAGATGTTCCCAGGATGTAGGCGAGAGGTACATCTACGACTTTCAACATTTTGAAGAAGTCTTTCTTATATTCCCAATTTGATCTCGGGATCATTACTCTAATACCATATAAAATATGAGTATAGATGTTTGGAACTCGTTAATCTTCTTTGTTATAATTGAATGAAAATATATACAATTTACATGAGTCAATATTATGGGTAATAGAATATCACATAATATCTTCATGATATGGAAAAGATATTCTTGTGATATGAACAAATATGCTAATATCTCTTCCAGAATAGAGAGAAAAGGTAAATGCATTACGGAGTTGCAAAACAAGAAAATTGTTCATTTTTGGCCAAATGTTTCCAATAAAACGCATCGTCACCAAAAAGTTCTCTTTCTTTTCATTTAGACAAACTTCTTACTATTAAAGTGGTAAAAAAGTTTAATATGATTCCGTTAAATTACTCTCCAAATTTTTAATTTAATGGAAAATTTTAATTAATTTTTTTGTTACAGTAATAATAGACAATTGCCTTGGTATAGGTAGTTGTGTAAACAGGCCGGCTCATGGCAGTTCATGAATCAGCTAAGGCAGCCCTGGCGGCGGGTCATGACCCCATGAACTAGCCCGGAATTGGTGGATCACCGTGCTAGTCCTAGTTTGGGTCGGGCTGGTTCCCAGTTGAATCGTCCTAAATTATTTTAAATTCATTTGTAAATTATATTTTATAATATTTTATTTATTTATTTTAAAAATAACTTTATAATATATTTATATTTTGATTTAATTATCTATTATTAAAATTATATATACATACACATACATATATACTCATGTCCATAAATAAATCTTTGTTTAAAAAATTACTTGAATGATTATCCTATATAGAGGCACACCCTCTCCCATAATCTCTGTGTTATCGATGTGTGATTGAGTTTCTTCAAGCAACTATCTATCTCATTTCTCATCCCACGTCCCCCATTTGAAGAGTGTAATGTAAAGAATTTCTCTATGTAAAGGAATGATGTAAGACAAACTATCAAACTAATTTGATGAACGAGACTTCTCCATAGGTCAATTTAACAATAACACATTAATTAGGCTTATTGACTTAACCCATTGTTATTCCGATCCGTTGGAGGAATACCCGATCCATTGGCATTTCTATCCCGCTGGAGGATTACTCGATCTATTATTGTCCCTACCCCTGAAGAAATTATATTTTTTATTTTTTTAAAATTATTTTAATAAATTGCACAAATAGGATTTGGGCCAGTTTACGGTTCCGGTCCAGTTTTGGGCCAAGAACGGTTCGAGCCAGTTCTGAGTCACCCATTCGCCTTCCTCTACCCAAATCGTAATCGTTGAGGCCAATAAAAACTTTGGGTCGGTTCTCATTCACAACCGAGCCGAGTCAATTCCAAGTTAAGCCAGGCCAAACCGGTCCGAATAACAACACTAGACTAAGGTAGTAGGCTGCCACACAGGGAATCCAAAATATATAATTTGTTCTCTGTGGTCGATTTGTGCCATGTTGTTTACTAGAGTCTGATTTTGACCAGAGTCGGTTCGGTCTACAGTTGATAAATTTTTAACCTCCGAAAAATTTAGCCAAATTGTAAAAATTGGTCTCCCCTTTCTGTCTCACTTTTGCCCATTATGCATAAAAAAAATTGAAATCTCACTAATCCTTAAATTGGAATGAGATGAGGGCACTATCGCATTTTCACCATTTACAACTACACATTTCCCCCAATTTTTCTCTCGCACTTGAAACTTTCGTTCTAAAGGAAAAGTTTATTCACCTCAAACTCATGAACACTCCACAAGCCCATGGATTCATGTCAGTCTATGTGTAAAGTACACATGTAGGTGGCCTCACCAAAGGCTAGCGCTTAAGGGGATTCAAACATCTGATATCGTGAATTTTCACATGAGTAGTACGTTCGTCCTATCTCTTTCTGCTAATCCTCAGGGTTAATAGATTTATTTTTAGGGTTAATTACACTGGTGGTACTAACCCTTTTCGAAATATTTCATGTTAGTTAAAAAATTTTTTTTTGCATTTCGATACAAAACTTTTTAAAAGTATATCATTTTAGTAAATTCTGTCAACTTTTCACTAACGACATCAATTTTTACTGACGTCGGATGCTGATCTGGATTCCATGCCTAGACATTTGCTGACACGTCGTCTATATTTAAATTTTAAATATAATAAATTTTAAAAATTTTAAAACATAATAATACATGTAAAAAAATTAAATAAATAGATTAAATTTAGAAAGACATAAAAATTTGAAAAATAAAAAACTTCAAATTCGATATATAAAAACAATTAAAAAAACTACTCTCCTTTTCAACTTTCTCCCATCTTTGCCTATTGAAAAAAAAATACTTTCTCCATCTTCTTCCTCTATTTCCCCAAAAAATCCCTAATTTCTTCAATTTCTTCCTCTTTACCTTTTCATAAAAAATCACAATTCGTTCATCTTCTTCCACTTAACTATTCAGCCAAAAACCCTAGACCTTCAACTTCTTCCTCCCTCTTTATCGTAATCTAGAAAACCCCCCTCAATGCCCCATCCTCTTCATTTTTTCCAAATCATTAATGTTATTTCTCCTAAATCTCCTAACTAAAAAGCCCTAATATCTTCTAACTCTCTCGCCATTCTCAAAGCCCTTACCCGTCATTCTTGAAGGCCTTGAGGCTGTTGGGGCTCAATTTCTTGACGATGATGGGGATGCTAACGCTGACGCGAGGGCTTTATGGGCTGTCGAGGCTTGATTTCTTAACGGCAATGGGGATGCCTACGCCAAAGCTAACACCGATTGTCACGACCCAAAAATTTGGTAGAATTTCTTCTTATTTTTTGTAACATTCCACATCAAATATAAACCTGCTATAATATTTATCAAAATGATATATACTCCAACACTACATTCACCACCACATTCACCCTTTCACCATCCAAAAACAATCTCAACCAAGAGATTCAGGTCGTAACATTTTATGCAACTATTATACTTCTACTTTACATAATCTTAACATCTACGTACAAGAAACTTGACGCTGATCCTTGAAAAATCAAAATGGTAGTTCCAATGACTCGTCCTTTCTCTACTTAACTGAAAAGAAAATATATTGCAGGGGGTGAGCTGCGGGCTCAGCGAGTACAAATTTCTAGAGTAGAATAGTACTAAACTATAATTCTTTAACAATCACATACATACACAATCACAACATGAATAGCAACGAAAATACTTAACTATACTACTTATGCAATACATGGAATCAATTGATACAAACAATAGCCATGGGTCACACTCCCTCTGCGACAGAGTTATGACGGTATCGATACTCAGCTCTCCGACAATACCGTGACCCCGCGAAATAATAATTATAAATCTTCCTCCCAATCTCCCAGTGCCCTTCGTCTACACAACTCACACCCGCGGGATCGCCTATTATCCTCCGCCGGTAAGAACAATTTTAATTTTATCTTATTTTTAAATTCCGTCGGATACCGGCAGTAAATTAAATCTCTCTTTTCTCTTTGATTTTTTTTTTCTTTGACCGATTTCTAGTCCGCCGGCTTAGCGGTCACCATGCCTATTTACAATCATATACAATAATGAAGATACATACAATAATGCACACACTGACCTACTAATTTCTTAAAAAGCAATCTCATTCGTGTATATTGATTTTAATATAATTCATACAACTTAGTACATGGCGAATTATCTTTGCATGCAATCAGCTTGTTCGTATAATATTTATTACGGAGGAGATGTTCGCTTGAACATATATATATATATGTAAACATATATGAAACGCTTGCATGAACGTGTGTATATATATAAATATTATATATTATTCTACAACAGAAACGAATACTCACGACCCCTTAAGTTGGTCCTCCACTAAGTTTGATCTCCTGGAGGTCTATTTTGGTTCTCTTCCACCCCTATCACAATATTAATAGTAAAGAAGATTAATATATATCATATATGCACACATATATTCAAATCTAAAAGGGCCTAAAATGCTTATGGGAGCAACTCAATCTACTCCACTATAATCACCATACATCATTCGAGCATCCTATTAAACATACTCTTCTAACAAAATCCTACTAGTTGTCAAGGAATACAATCTATTAGAGTTAAAATAAGCTTCAATCACTTTCTATTTACCCTTACCTCATCACTTCCTCAATTTTTTTCTCCCTGTATCGCTCTCTCTCTCTTTCACTCTCTGTTTCGGTAAATTGGCAGAAGATGGAATGTTGATTGATTTTTTTCCCTTTTAGCCAACGGATTAATACATGGGAAAGTGAAGGGAAATTCATTAAAATAATCAAATGGGCTCAAGAAAACTTAATGGGCTCTATGGGCTTAGGCCTTACAATCATGGGCTTGCACCGATGTAGACTTTAGGGGCTATCGAGCTCGATTTCTTGACCGCCATAGGGATGCCACCGCTAACGCACTCTTCAGTTCTGTAACTGTGAATAGCTTAAGCAGGTAGGAAAAATAGCATTGAGTGAATGAGAAATTGTTCTCATAAATTGAAGGAATTTGGATTGGGTTCAAGTCCATGATTTAATTTGTGTAATGTAGGCTGGGTTTTGAAAAGCTCATGGAGAGACCAAGGAAGCCCATAAGAGCCCTTGATGTAATTGTGGGATTTCAATCCCACATTGATAAGGGAAGGCAATTTTAAAAGGTTTATAAGCATGGAGTGGTTTTATGGTGAGTAACATCTTTACCTATATTATACGGCTTACTCATGACGCCCGCACAAGCGCGGGGGTGCAAAACGCCATGTTTTGCCATTTTCAGTAATTCTTTTTTATTTCCTTCAATAAACCGGCCTAGGATTCCTTTGCCATTTCCGGTAATTCTTTTTTATTTCCTTCATAAAACTAGCCTAGGATTCCTTTTGTCTCTTGGGATTCCAATTGGGCAATTTAAGGGCATTAATCAGCCGAATTAAGGATCTATTAAGGCACTGTATTAAGAGCCAGCCTTAATAAGGACTCTTAATGCCCGGTTCAACCCTTTTAATGGCCAGTTCAGTGCAATTAAGGGCTCTTAATGTCCGGTTTAGCCCTTTTAATGGACGATTTGATGCATTTACGGCCTGTTCAGACATTCAATTTTCTGATTCTCTACCATTAAGTCACCAGCCCTCCTCCCACCCTATAAATAGGACCTTCATCCATAGGTTCCACCACACCATTTCGAGCATTCTTCTCTTCTCCCTGCATTGCATCGTTTTCTAATGGTTTCCAGCTTCGGTTCTGGTTTGCTCTACAACTTCGAGTTTCGTGTAGCCTCGAGCTCAGCAGTCGTTGTATCCTGGGAGACTGAAGTCCAGGCTTCCTCAGCATTAACAGAGGGGACAAATAAGGCTTAAGGAAACTGTGACCGCCACAGGTCTCGACGATCAGTAACAATTTTATTCAATTGGTTATTTCGTACTACTGTATTCTTTTATTTCATTGTTCTTTATTTTATTGTGAAATCTTTCTTGCATAATTTCGTGCCTACAGAAAGAAAATAAAATTATTTTTATAATATTCATTCTCTAATTGTGACCATTGAGATTATTGTTTTGATATTCGGACTACACATCATAGACTTCATCGTTGCAACCGCCACCGTAGACCAAGGAGACTCCTCCACCAGTCCACCAGTTCGAACACAACCATTGATTCTTGCCACAAACTGACCCGAGCCACCCGCGTTTGAAACTTCCTTGTCCCCAAACTTGCTGTCATTCACCTTTTCTCCCGCCACTCCATCTTCAAACAGCTGCTCTCGTTTCCGTTTGATTTGATTTTGGGATAGGTAATTTTCTCTCTTTTCCATTTGATGATCTGATTTTGGGATGGTTTCAAAGACTGTGGTTTGACATGTGGGGATTATTAGAGGAGAGGGAATTGAAGTTTTAGGGGAATCCATGGAAGGGGAAGATTAGTGATTAGGGTTAGGGATTTGTAATTTTTTTTTTACAAATATTTTAGAAATTTTTTCTGAATGTTTTACATATTTTCTGAATGTTATAATTTTTTCTAAATTACATATTTTTAAGTTTTATTTTTTATTATAATTAAAAAACATTGTATTGCTATGCCATGTCATTATGCATTCACACTCACACGTCAATTTGTTCAGTTAGCATTAGTTGAAAATTAACGGAGTTCATAGCATAAAAGTGACCAACTTTTAAAAAGTTTTGTATCGAAATGCAATAAAAAATATTTTATTCTAGCATGAAATAGTTTGAAAAGTTTTTGTACCGCCAATGTAATTAACCTTTATTTTTAATTCTCACAATTCATTTCTAACTCTTTTATCCGTGATCCATAGATAGAAATATTTTATTTCATTTATACAATCAACTTTTATAGCTATCTAGTTTAAAAGTTAAAACATGCATTAGTTTTACTTGGAAAATTAATTATAGGTAATTTCTATCTTGAATAGTACATATATAAATATTTCTAATAATTTTTCTTGAGACAATACATAACGTGGATAAACCTCTCTAGTATTTTATTATGTCGAGCAACTTAATAAACTATATAACTAGATGCCTTTATATATACAAAGTTACACATGCAAACGAGTAAGATAGAAAATATCAACATCTAACAATTTGTAAATAAATAAAATATTGATTTTTTTCACCACATAAAGAAATATGAACTAGTTTCATAATCAAATATGATACTATTTCATATTCCTAAATTGTTAAATATCTCTAATACTGCTCTCTAAAATAGCGTGGAACTGCCACGAAATATTTATCATGTAATGACAATTAAGATTCACGATTTCTTTGTTTAACTTCGTTGGATATTTGAAATTTTTTTATATTAGGAAATAAAATTTTGTATTAAATAAATATGGTAGTTTAGATATCATAATATATTATTTTGATTTTACATCGGATTTTCATACCCTTCATCATCACGTTTCCTTATTTTTTATTATCTCTTAGCTCTTAATAGTTAGTTTAATAACTATAATCGTTGAGTTTTTGAATAAAGAATTATCCTCTTTCTCCAGTGAATTTTGCTATCAGGCCATCACGTTCTTTTTCTCTTCTCCTTTATTTCACTCAGCTTACATAAAAGTTGACATGGTATTAAAGTAGGTTGATTCTGATGAGTCTACTGTCTACTACGACTATCAATTTATCAGAGCAAGTTACAATCCAAAAGAAGATCGTTATTCGAAAGCATGTGGTATTGATTGCTTATAGCCGGTTGTATATAAAACGGGCATTGATTGCTTTGCTAATAATATATAAAATGGATATTGACTGCTTTGTTGGTGATATATAAAATAGTGTTAACTTCTTTGCCAGAGTGATATTAACACTTGTGTTGACCGCTCTATCGCTGGTTTATACAACAGGTGCTAACCGCATTTTCGATGGTATTTAAAATGGATTTGTTATATCGATGAAGTTACGGCTACGCTAGCAGGGTACAAAAGGGCGTCGGTGGATTTGCTGACAAAAAAACCCTCCTTTTCTGATTAAAAAACTTAATAATCAGATACGATTTGATTAGTCTCGAGTTGCATTTCGCCCGTGGTGCAAACAAAAAAAAACTTAATAATCAATATAATTCTATTTCCATTTAAAATCTTAAAATGTCTCAAATAGTTCGTACTTAATTTTAGGGCTAATGATCTAATTGCACGTGTAATTTGACCGAATTCTCACTTTTAGCATGAACTTTTTTGCGTGACCTAGGAAGGCACGAACTTTAAAACGTTTGTCCCATTTAGCACACCGTCTGTTTTTCCGTCAAAACTAACGGATTGTCCTACATGGCATGCTTACATGGCAAACGACGGCTGATGTGACCATGCCACATCAAAGGTATTAAAAAAATACCGAGTTTATCTTTAAATACTCTTCACTAATTTAAAGTTATCAAGGACAATTTTATAATTTTATCTTTTTCTTCCCCTGAACTTCCTTACAGCTTCCCAGAACCTGTATTATACCACAGGTTTCGAGTACTTAGTTGGAACATATTCTTCTGTTAATAAATAAATTTTAAAATTTAAAATAAATTAAATTGAGTAATTGACATGTGTTAAATTAATAAAAAGTATTAAGAGGTAAACTTGACATTTTCTTAAATGTATTTGACGTAACACTGCCACATCAGCCGTTCTTTGCCACGTAAGTGTGTCACATTGGACAGTGCATTAGTTTTGACAGAAAAATAGACGGCGTGCTAAACGGAAAAAATATTTAAAGTTCGTGCTTTCATAGGTCACGCGAAAAAGTTCGTGTTAAAAGTGGGAATCCGGTCAAAAGTATAGGTGCAATTAGATTAGTTACCCTTAATTTTATCCAAGATGTCGGGGAAAAATCATAATAGGAAAATGGATTCGGTCAATTTCTTAAAGAAACTGAAGAAGCCTCCTCCACCGAGTAAGTTGTATCTCCAACGATCCTCAGCTGCTTTCGCAGACACACCTAGAAAATCTGATCAAGGAGGAGAAACTTTATAAAAGAGTAGTATGAAGAATTTATGAGAAGGAAATATGATAGTTCAATTAAAAAAATTGGATAAAATCAAGGAAAATATGTATGATATTTTGAGGATTTTTTGGAATTAGAGAGGGGGTGATTGTGTCTACACCGACTTGAATCCATCCCTGGCTGCTTCAAGTTTAGAAAGTGACGAAGTGTCAGCATTTGGAACCCAATAGGGCATGAGCTTGACTTCACTGATCATAACAGGAGCCTCATAAGATATCTTACTACTGATCAATCAACACTGAGCCCGAACCCAATTTCCCCAAGCTTTGTGAAGCCCCATATTCGGCATCTGCAACATCAAC
>JAOYND010091798.1:0-10805 GCA_025802135.1 Lagerstroemia fauriei | reverse complement strand
GAGAAAGCTATAAGCGAAATCCCCTCCTCTATCATAATCCGTTCCCGCCAAATAGTATTCGCTCTTCTTTACAGAGGAGAAATTTGGATCAAGTTGGATGACAATTTTATCGGAATTCAATAGAGTGACCCTTTAATTCACAGTCGTGCTGAAATAGAGCCCGTCCCTATAAATTCCACTCCCCATTTCGGGGTTGTTTTGGCTCGGGTCTTGTTGGAATACCTCACTTCCAAATTTTACCATCTAGGCAACAGATGCGATGGTCGTGAGTGTTTTGTCTGGCCAGTATCCTAAGTTCTTCCCGTCAAGAATGAGCCACCATGCTTTTTGTTCAACACTCTAGTAAAGCCACAACACAAGAAAGTATAGAATAGAATACAGATAGGAAATAAAGCACTCGGCATGCAAAAAAAAAAAAACACAAAATTGAAAGATGGAAACAAATTTGTGATTTCTAGATTGTTCAATTCCTGAAATTCCCATTTATTTTTCGACTTATTTAGTTCTTAAAGTTTCCCAATTTACTTGTCCAACCTCTATTTTCATTTCCTAGGTCTCGTTCAGTAAACGATTTTTTTCTTTAATTTGTCAAACTGTCCTTTTCTATTCAGTCTCCTAAGCTCTGTCAAAGTGCAATACAACGAGAAATTCTTCTGTAAGCACAGTTCATCATAAATTGTTAAGATAGGATACCGGTACCATGTTGTTTGACATGAATATTCAAGTCAAGTACTAGTATTTTATCCTAATTGTTTATTGTGAGAGCTGGGCTCACCTTTAAATTCATGATAAACATATTGAGGTTCTTCTAATTAAGAGTTCTAGAACTTATTAGCTCCTCTTATTTAATCAAAGTGGAAACACACCTATAATTTCTATGAGATATATCTCAAGCTTTTTTATATATATTTAATATACATTACTTGTTCTACATATATATAAATTATAGAAAAGAAACTATAACAACAATTGTTCTGAAAAATAGAGATGCCACCTGCATAATTATAAAATTCTCGTAGATCTCATAATCGAGCCGCTTGGAAACTTTAGGGAATACATATCGTAGTGGTGTCATCCTAGAAGTTAATACAAATCCATGATATTTTGTGTAGAAACATCTCGTGGAGCGATATCCATCTCTTTGCAAATAAGGATGACCACAGGGTGAATGATGAAAAGGCACATTAATAAATATTATATCATGTGCCAAGAAAGGCGTGGTACAAGATGCTAAGATGAAGTCCTCACCGTCCAAGATACGTAGAGTCAAGTTTGTGTACCGCCGTATTCGTTGGGGTTTACCTGAAACGGATCAATGTAAAATAGTCGTACTTCTTGTCCAAGATCAATGCATTTAAAGTTGAACGCCGAGATGGTCTATGTTAGTAAAAGATCACAACCTTGTCACCACTGTGCTACTTAGTTGATACAAATATGGATTGTACGTATATGGTTTACATCAGTACAACATTAGTTTTTGAAGTTTTTTTTTTTTTTAATTTTTCTGCAAATAGTTCATGCATGCTTGGTCATTAAGGCTGTTTCTAGTTTTCATGTTTCTCCTAATGAGTGTACTGATCTTGTGTTTTTGTTGGCTTTCTTTCTGCATGGAAAGGAATCATGTCACTTACGAGGAAATATCTCCAATTACCTAGCTTTTTGCCTACATTAAGATGTTGTTTGGTTTGTTATAAAGTGTGGTGTAATCTCAGATGATGCTGCACTTTATACTATAGATTACAGTGTTAAGTTAACTGTAATATGAAATTATATAAATTAAAATTTTACAGTGTGATTAGTAAATACGTTACTTCTAAAACATGCAGCATTCTCAGATATTACACCAACTTTACAGTCAACTTTATATTATTTCAAATACCACAATTTCAAATCTATATCTATTTTTCAAGAAAATTTTACTATTGTTCAAATTTTTTATGTAATCTTAACTTTTCTAGTAATCTAATATTATTCAAAGCAAATGCCCCCTAAAAAAATAAAGGAAAGAATGAGTAGGAGGCAGGGAGGTGATAGAGGTCAAATCGCCCATCCTGCTTCAATTCGATTGAATGTATTTCCGTCCATAGATATCAAAGCTATAATAGAAGAACTACTCTGATCAGATCCTACCTTGGGATATTATAGAGGCTAAGATATGATTGAGCTGAGAAAGAAAAATTAGCTCTATAACCTAGAGGCCTGAGGTTCGATCTCACCTATGGGACTTCCCTTACCCTTTTTATTCCCTCTTCCTTCTACTTTTTCTAAACCCATATGCCTCCTCTGTACATCGAAAGAAAGATATGATTGAGCTCCCCTGTAAACTTGATTCCCATTTTTATGAGCAACCCTGCAAACTATATGCATGCAAAAGCAGTCAATAGAATATTCATATCATCAGGTCACCTTTCAAACACTTGTAATTGTTTTCCAGGTCTAACTACATGTGCTCCTCCTCTTGATGTATCATCTAACGGTGGGATGCAGGTTTCCGAGGGCATTGTCGAATTTCGACCTGCTAGTCTTCGTATTGGAATGCTATTGAATGGACAACCACGTTTCAGACCCAACTTCACTCTGGATGCTGTTGCTCCTTCTGGTTGATATTTTTCTCTTATGAGTAGCCGTTCAATTGTCTGTTTTACTTATTGCAGAGGGTTTATCTACAGAAAATTCTAAATTTGATGAGCAATATATATAGAAATAAAAATAAATTAAAGATAAAATTGAGGTAACGACTTTAGCCTCGGATGGGTCTGAAACCTTTGCTCCACATTCCAAGAGGAAGTGTGACGTTGGAACATAGGAGAAAAATACATCAAATCTGCACTTTATGACCTCTCAATGCAGGATGTTGTATGGATGTTTATTTGTTGATGTCCATACACGTACATATCCCCATGTTTTGTCTGTTCAAATTAAGAAAGGACAAATATTTTATAATAATTCTGTTTCACCTTATTCTCATTTCATATAAGATATAATATGCATTCGTAATATTATGACATAATCGTAACCTTCTCTCATTGGACGAAAAAAATCATGATGCGAACGGAACATTTAAAAAAAACATGATACTGTCCTTTTGTACGTTAATGGTTTTGATTGTGCTGGTTGTCGTGACCACTGCATCTGAAATGCCCAGAACGAAAGAGAACAATAGAATTTTGAAAATGCTTGCATTTGCCATGAAGAGCTTGTATATACTTGAAAATCCTTGGAAGTTGAAAGAACGTCTTGTCGAGACTTACAAGAAAAAAAAAGGTTGGTATTTATATGACGGCAAGGGGTGTGAAGGGGTGTGCATGAGTATCTGATAGGGTAGGTTCTGAGTAAATTTTAATGAGAACATGATATGTTTCGAGTAGAAAAAATAAGGAATCGGTTAAAATAAGTTCCGATTTTGATTGTATTAAACGTGTGCACGGGCCCGTGCACACGCCTAATGACGGCTCAGATTACACACATTCACAAGGAATGAATAATTGATAAGATTTATGATGAATTACCTTCCGTACCTTCCGAGATTTCAGAAGATACTATACCTTCAAGAGGAAGGAACAATTGATAAGCATTACAATGAATTTCTTGCCTTCCTTGCCTTCCATTATGATTTCATAAGAAAATTTTCTAGATTATTTACTATGTTTTCTATTTTGTAGAACTCGTTGCAATTAACCTTGACCTTAATCATATATAATGTTGATAATTGGCCTTATCTAACTTAACTAGCAAGGTGAAGATGCCATTTCACTATGGAGTAACGTTGCACGTACATAAGATGTGAAAGAGAGTTTAGTACAGTGATCCAGAAGTCCTGAATTCGATTTCTTCCAAGGGACTTTCCGTACCCCTTTTATCCATCCTATCTTCCTTCTATACTTTTCAGGCCTATCTATGTGCACCGGAAAAAAAAAATCCATAAAACATTTGTTACCATAAAAATACATCAATCAATCCATTATAAACATTACAAGATTTGGTTACAGTTTTTCTTTTCCACATATTTATTTATAAATTAAACATTATATCTAAGAATGCTTAACATGGGACCGGCTCCAAAAAGAAGATGGGCAAGTAACACTTGGCCCAATCAAGGTCTTACTATACCAAGCTCGGGGTCGAACCGAACTGGTTCTAATTTTCTTCGAATCTTAAGATGTAAATATGTTTCATTAATTTTTAAATAACTGATTCACTGCGGGGGTGAGATATCCGCAAGAGTGCAAAATATTAGCATACATTAATTAGTGGTGAGGAATTTTATCGAATGAAAATCCAACATAATATGTGTTTAGTAGATATTAAATGTATTATTATGTACTTTGTGATCTTGGTTAGTTCCGAAAAATGAGGGTTTTCTGTAATTTATTTGCGGGGAGAAGTAATTTAAAAGAAACGAAAGAATTGAAATGGGATCGTGGGGCAACTGGGCAAGACCAAACACGTTAAGGGTGTTAAGTATAAACTATCAGCCCGACTTCTAACACTTGCAAAATACATCATTGCAATTTTAAGGGCTAAGAATAAACTATCAGAATAAGGAAATACAGGCAAACAAGCTGAGAACCCTGTTGCATAGAACAGACCGAGGGATATAAAGGAAAACAAAACACAGATTGAAACCCAAACTTACCCAGCAAAGCATCATACATAATTGGCTGTTAACAGTATGATGATCCCGGTGCACAGGCCCTGAAATCAATGTCAACAATAGTGAAAGAGTCATACCATCGACTCTCCTCCAGGTAGTGACCCACCACGATGCACGTACAAAGGAGCCCACAAAGAGGATGAGACCGGATAAAATCTTCAGTTCAAATATGCCTTTGGCATTTTCCTAACAACATTCGGAGAAATGGTATTATACCTGAATTCAAACGACAAAGAGATGAAACCTTAATAGGCAATGGTTTCTAGCTAAACATTATGATTCATTTAGCAACCATCCCACAGGAAACACCTAGCAATTTCAAGAAATCTTTTGATCAAGAAAGACAAGAACATCACAACACAATTAGAAAAGCCTATTACAGTCGTCTAGTCCTCTGAAAACTTGGATTTGCATATGAAGCAACATCAAATCAATGTTTGAAATGATTTCTAATTCCCCTGGTTGGACCTACAAACCCATAACCTGACCTATTTAATGTTTAGTCCGGTTCTGAAGACGGTAAAAAAGCATAAACAACCTATTTATTTTATATTTCCATGTGAAGGATACAGCTACCTTCAAGAAAACAGGCCCAGAAGAGCTGGTACAAAATAACCGTGCTCGCTACTCTTGACTTCCTTCATCAATTGAACACCTACCCAACAGCCTGTAAAGATTGACTCCTATAAATACTTTCTGGAAAACATAAATGACTTATATTCTTTGCCATTACATGAAATTTCGAAAAATTTTTATCAATCAAAGAGACAACAAATATATCAGATACCGGGATCCATGGCATAAGATACTGAAACAATCATGTATGTTTGATGAGAAGATCAAGTATCTGCATCAATAATATCTATTATGAAGTAAAAATACAATTTTCTCCACCGGCCTGTAGACAACAAAGATGATTCCAGCTCCTCACAGCAAAAGGACAGATGCAAAGAGAGGCATTTTATTAGCACCTGGTGGTGTTCCCTGAAAAAAAGATGGATAGAGTGATGATTCTGGGAGAATAGACAAAAGATGAGAGCTAAAGACTTGAACTTGAGACTAGAAGAGCAAGAAAATTGATCATCGAGAATTTTTGTGATACAAAAATATGAGAAGATGGTGATCCTATACTAAATGTACAGTTCAGGAGCTAGCTATTTATTAAAAAAGTCTGATCACCTGCAATGATTCATCTCTTCTTACTTCTTTTACAGACTTCAAGTCCATTGAAGTGACAACGGCCCCTACCATACTGCCAGCCCCACCTCCGAAAGAGACGGACGATCTCTTTCTTCTCCAGCGCGATAGGATCTAACAGCACAGACCAGCCGAGTACAAACAGAAAGTCGGTCTGGCTGGGAGGGAAGGAATGGAGCAGTAGCCACCGATCTACATTCGAAAAATTTCCGGGTCAGGAGACTCAGGACACGCCATGGTTCGGGAGAAAAGCAAATGGACATAATGAGAGGAAAATAAACCAGAGCACCTCTACAACCCAACGCCGGAAATAAAGTCTAAGGGCGAAACCAGCCGATCAAGAAGACAAGCCGGAAACTGCGATGACGACCGAGGAGCGATGTGGCGGTTGAGGACTATCGAACGTGAGGGCAAGAGAAAGAGATCTGCCCGATCTCACGGAGAAAGAGATCTATCAATTGTATATTATCTCCATTCACAAGATTTAAATCTAAAATTTTATTTAAGAGAAAGACACTTCAATCTCAAAAAAACCTATATAAATAAATTGATGCTGTGATTTAAATTTTATTAAAGTGTATATAGAAAATTGCTGTTTGTAGAAGGTGCTGATCATGTGACCCGGCTAGGGAGCAAATCTTCAAGAATGCTTGCTTGATTCCCCACTAGATATTGATTCCTCCGTGACTTGACTTAATTGGCATTATACAATTTAATTAATACCTGCCAATGCACTCTCGTATGATCCTATAATTTGAAGAATATCCGCAATTATACGATAATCCATTTGCATTTTTTCTTTTATATCGAGAGGTATTCGGATTTCGCTCGATTAATTTCCACGGTCCCGTAAGCAAGAATAGGATAAACCCGAGGCGCTGACTAATTTCAAGGGGATTCAAACCTGGAATAGAGAGAATAGTTGCACTCCTAATTACCATGAGGCCAGTGTACCCCTTCTTCTTAAGTGCCTAAAAACTTTGTCTTTATTACTAGATTCCGTCCAACCTTTGACCTCACATCTAGAATTCCTTTCATGCAATCTCCCATGAATATCAAGGCCTTATGTCTGAGCCTCATATCATACCACCAACTAATTCATCCTCTTCTTAGAGAGTAGGGTATCATAAACCTCATTTAGTGATAGAGTATCACAACTATATAAAATTGTATCTCTAAAGGTCAAATACAAAAAGGGTAGCGAACATAGCAAAATTAACCCTAAATCCTCTTCCTAATACTTAGCCTTCAAAGCCCTAAATCAGAGACGATTTCCTTAAAAGCAATTAAGTAATCTTCCAAAGTTGTACCTTCACAAATATGCAAGGAATATTGTCGTTGTTTCCAATGTGACTTGCTGGTTAGTCTCTTTGTAATACATAATTGCTCTAGTTCCAACTATAGAGCGTCAACTATTTTCTCCTTCAAAACATGTTGTAGAATCGACTTCAACAAATGTAGGTGAATATGAGAAAGACCTTCTAATCCTTACGCTATTTTTATTCGATATACATGATGACAGCATCTCATCAAATCCTAACAAAAAATTGACCAAATCCATCTATGAGAGCATAACCTGCATCTTAACTTGTCGAAGCAAAAATCCGATGTTACGATCCAACAATGGAATATCGTACTTCAATGTTGTCATTGTGAAACCCAAATGCTCTAATACCACTTGTTAGGAAAATGGGATGAAAAGACAAATAGGCAATAAAGAAGAAAAGGAAAAACACATTTATGTGGAAAACCCTTAACGGGAAAAACTACGAGTAGAGGAGAAGCGAATCCACTACTGTTGAAAGATTGGTACAAGAGATGTGGAGATAGTAATAGTGACTTAATGAAATAACCCTAAAATATCCAAATATATAATGTGAGAAATCCTAATTATAAAGTAGACTTAACCTAGATAGGGGGCCCGGGTCCAACAGTATGTAAATCATCGAAATTAGCATCTTTAAAGGCAAATATGTATTTATTCTTTTTAATGTTCGAAATCTTAACTTCACCCAATCTAGCCCAAGTTTGTTTCAAAGTATTCAGTATAGCACCTCTATTTATTTCTTTTTCAAAAACTAATATGCGAATCAAAATAGTTTCTAACTGCGAGCTACAAGTCCCCTCTTCTAGAATGACAACCTTATGAGACTGTTTACCACTCATATTTGTGCATTTAGTAATGATAGTCATCAGTTCCCTTAGTTAGTTAATTACTTCAAGCAGTCACAATAAGAAAATAGCAACTCCAAAAGAAAAGACAATGTAAAGTCCTATCAAGATTAACCAGCAGGGAAAAAGATAAATTCTCCCACAGAATGGAGTAAGAACGGTTAATGCTTGGCTTAGATCTCTCATTGACAAAGCAAACAATCTTTTGTCGGACACCGGAAATGTGATTATTCGCAGAGTACAAGTTGAGAAACTGGCGACTACCAATGATGAATTTAAGATGTACCAAATTCTAACGGTGCACCAGCAATTTAAAACCAAGTTTTCCTCAGTAATTTGACCTCCATGCTGCTAGATTGAACAATGAGTACTGAAACCTAATAGGCATTGGCAACTAGAAATTGCTTGAGAAATGATAGCTTAACAACCAAATTTAGCAAATGCACATATTTCAAATCATGCATTTAGTATTTGAGGAAAGTTCTTGCTAGATTTAAGCATCTCACATTGCCATTACAACATCATCATGCACATTGATTTGAAGGAAATAACATACTAGAAATCGATGTAGTAGAAAATATCATCAACAACAAACTACGCAAAAACCGCTAATATCAAAAGATGAGGCGCCGATGAAACCAATCCTACAAGAAGAAGACCTATTTGAATGAGAAATGGAAGACAACAAATTAAGAATTGAAAGAAATCAAATTTAATAGAAAAAGATGAAGCTGATAGTGGTGGAAGAATCGAATACAAAGAGAAAAATCTCCTATAAAAGCCAAGATGAAGTGAGCAGTTGGATCTCATGAGGAGAAAGGATTTTATCTCTCTAAAGGAGTTAGAGAGGGGGCATAGAAATTAAACCCCACCATATGGTTCAGGTAGTTAATACCACTTCTTTTCAAGTAATTTCTCAGGTTTGAGTTTCACAAGTGGAAAAAACCGTCTACTGGAGGATTTTTACCGACTAGAGAATAGACTTGAATAATCTATATTATTTGACAACGCACCAAGATCTTCTTTAACAAGTATGTACGCGTTGCGACCTATACATTCCACAATAGCACGCTTTACACACTCTCTTCCGACAAATATTGTTTTTGGTTCCATATTGAATAAGGTTATAAGAGATTAGGCACATGTTTAAAAAAATTTAATATGTGGTACTCTATTATATTCCCATGATTTAATTTTTATATTTTCGATGTAACATTAGTCCTTGCAGCAGTTTTCAACTAAGCATGGGCAATTAATATGCAGTCTAGTAAAGCAGTTTTACTTAATTAAAGCAATTGCAGATGACAAGGATCTTCAATTCCTCAGTGAAATAAATCAATTTTTTAGATGAAGTGAATGAGAATGTATATAAACAACAAAACTTGGTGAATTCTACAACATATAGGACACTATGCGATACTATCAAGTAATTGTCATGACAAGCTTATAAGATTTCAACTATAATACAATGGTTCAGCGCAAAAGCGAGAAAATGAGTGTCTTATTGGAACTAGAAACCATATTATATTGGGCCTAAATTTTGGAAACTTATAATAATCTCTCATGGCGTTGATTAATGTCTCCTCCCTTGAGAATATTTGTACAAAATTGTCATATATCCAATGTAATTTAGTATTATGGGAGTCCACAAAATGGGTCGTCCAATGATCTAAAATTCACTTTCACACAATATGGCAATGTCGAGGTCCCAGTGTTGATACGGTGATTTGTATAAGTTATGTACCCATTCCCAACTTAGATATTCGTGTTTGAGACCACTTTTTATGCATTTTGTGATTTATTGCATATCATTTCATGTGGGGAGTCAAATGATATGTTTAAGAATTCTAGGCTGAAGAAAAGATACTGCTGGGAGTTGTTTGATGTGCAGGGAATGGAAAGGAGATATGCGAAAAGATGAAGAAAAAAACTTGTTCGATGATTCTCCGCTTGAGGCAGCAACTTTAAGAGGAAATTTGTCATATTCTATTTATGAGAAATATAATAAATAAGATATCATTGGAAATCTTGTCGAGTCAGGATTCCAACACATCAAACGGATCATAAATCGAAGCAGAAACGAGGAAGTTATGGCTGAAGAAAGGAAACTGCGCTCAGAACAGAGCGACCGCAGTCTACAGAGAGGATTTAGCAAGAAGACAAAGCAGAATGGTGGGACCCACAACCTCCTATCCCACACTGATTAAACCAAGATTAGAGGAAGTGTAAATGGTCTATATATAGTGGTGTACCCCCCACGAGTAAAGTAGACACAAGAGAGGAAACAAAAAGGACAACAATTGTAGAATAAGAAAAAAGGGCCGTGCTACAAATCGTAGAGTCGGGATTGGGAGATTCGACTTCACCCTTATCTAGAGTTTCTTCTATCCCTTTTCTTCTTTTTTTCATAATATGTTCTCTCTTTTAACTCTTGTATTTTATTCTATTATGTTGAACTAAAACCTTAGATTCCTAGGGGGATCGATGGAATCTTTTCGAAGTTTTAAGTAAAGTCTTTTTCTCTCATGTGTATGATTCTGTTGAGGTACGCCTCCTAGGTGTTATTTATGCAAATTTCGTACTTAATGCTTTCTTTTGGATTGGCCACCCACGAGATCGAACTTGAGACAGAGAGCAACCTCGAGAGAGGAACTCGAAGTCACACTAGATGTTGCATAATCTCAGTTAACTTATGCCGAGAGGTGAGGTTATTCGTGCAAGCGCATCGAGAGATGGTGAGCACCCGAGATAGCCGATTAGGGTTGGATTAATTGACCTTTCA
>JAOYND010091584.1:0-10809 GCA_025802135.1 Lagerstroemia fauriei | reverse complement strand
ATTCTGGCTAGTGTTATTGTATTACTGAAACTTACAGCTTCCTTCGCATAGAAGATGCGGTAAGTTGTTCCTTTCTCATCTAACTCCTTCTCAAATTCACTGTAAGTATCTACTAACACCTTGTAGTAAAACTGCATATACTCCGGAAGTTCACTGATGGCCATCATGTCCCACCTAATGAAAGATTCCGAGAAGATTAAGTTTGAAATATATGATAGATCACAAATCGATATCCATGTTATGTATGACCAAATCATTAATTAGGGTTTTGTTTTCTTTGTATAGTTTCGTTTTGCATTAGACCATGTTTTGTGCTTCATTTCTACTTCCAGAACATACATAATATCTACCAGGATTCATGTAGCTCGAGTCGATTTAGTCGGATGTTCCGTATAACTGTCCCTGACTTCTAGCACGCTGTTCATGAATTAATGGATATTTAATTCCCTAACTCGAGGAACCAGAAATGGAGATGGACTATACATTCCCGAACCTATGTATCGCATCGGTTAAGAGTTGCAGCTCCTCAAGTGTCCCGTACACATCGTAGATATCATCGAGAATCGATAGAAGGGCAAAGACTCTGGTGAGAATCATCCTCGCTAGTGAAAACTCCGGCTCAAAGTACACTCCCAGGATCCAGAAATAGGACTCAGTAACTCTATCTCTTGTATATGGGAAATTCTTCTCAACGTCAAGACAATCTTTCCACCACCTGCATGAAATGTAAAGTTTCAATCTGTCCACCCATGCATGCCCAAAAAGAGAATGAAGAAACGTTGTCTGTCTGCCAAGAAAGTTCTAAAACTATAGCTACTACAAACTAGTATGTTATCGGTATCTTTTACCCCAAATTTGTCCTATATATAATACCGTTTGGGTGATTATCATTTCCTGATATTAATTTCACAACTCAATAGATCGATGTAAGAGATGTGGATGCAGTTTTCAGACATTCTTACTAGTGGGAGATATTAACCTTGTAAATTCGCGGAGCTCTCTTTGGTGCAATCCCTGCAACCAGTTGAAATCCAACTTTGCCAGCTCCAAAAGCACCTTACTGTGGGAGGCATCTTCTTCATAGATTTGGATATAATGCCTTGCATGTAGTCTTATCAAGCCCTTACGTAGAGATCGCTCCAAGGCATGTTTTACTTCGGAGACAAGTGTAGGGCTTTGCTTCAGGTCACCGTTTACAGCCAAATGAAGGTGATGAACTGTGAAATTCAGGGCTTCGTCAAGAATGTCCTCTCCATGAACACTAAAATGGCTAGCTTCGTACAAGCTAAGCAGCCCTCTCACATCTCTGGCTAGTGATTGGCTGAACTTCCCTTCGTTGTCCTTGAATTTATCAAAGACAGCTGCATCATACATAAATTGTAATAGTGAATTAAGGTGCACCCTAAAAATGACGAAGTTGCTAGAAGGAAATTGCAGTTGAACCATAGATGAATATATTTACTGCATGAAATCCGATAGCCTTGCTGACGAAGGAGCCGAAACACGAGCGCAGTGATATGAAGGTCGTGATCGGAGTCTCCACGCTCCCATGTCCTGGAGTACCAATTGAAAATTTGCTCAAGAGATTCACCAATCTCCCTCTCGAACAGGTAACCAATCCCAAGGCATTGAATTTGATCAATCAGACTAAGTAATTTTTGCTTCTGGCAATCATCATTAGCATCATTCAACATCGTCTTCACGTCCACCATGAGTTCCTCCACACGTTTTTTCTTTTCCTCCGTCATAATCTAAACAAGAGAAAAGAAATACAAAGTGCATTGATAAGTTCTCTCTTCACGAATTTGAGGCTTTTGGTCCATTCATAAATTAAGTCTTACATACCACTGGCCCTGAATCATTGGCGAGGAAATGATCGCCCCACACGCTCTGATGATATCCCGCACTGCGGCGTTCCACGACATGGGTAGCTCTATTTGGAGCAAAAGTGGGATTGGATGAATCTTCAGTCGACATTGTTTTCCCCCCCCCCCCTGAACTTTTTTGCACACCTTAAAGTGGAAAAGGCTGAAGGATGGTAAATAGGGTGACAGGAAGCTGGTTTCTTGTGGTGAGGAGATCGGAGAAGATCGCTTGACATTTATTTATACACAGGAATCGGACAATGCGACAAGATAAAATTATGGAAAGCACACGTGAAATGCATGAACTCTAGTTTTTCTTCTTCTTGTTCTTCCCTTTATAGCTCATAAGAAGTATCACGATGATCAGACGTCGAATAGAGCAAAGCTTATACCGCTGAAATAGAATCTAAGTTCAGGTAAAGTTGTAGTGAATGGGAAAGAAAAAAAACACAATTAATGATTTGGAGAGTAACAACGTTATTGCAATAACCGAGTCATCCCAGAAGTTGTTAAGCATAGATGCAGGATGTCTTCACAATAATTTTCCTAGTCGTATTTTTCTGTTCTGTTTCTTTCTGTCGATCAGCTTAATAGAGCCTGAACATGCACGATCTTCTGTCTCTCTCTCTCTCTCTCTCTGTTTTTTCTTTTGGATAAGTGATCTTCTGTCTTTTTCAATCACAGTATAATAAATTGACCCATTAGAATAGAGATTCAATGCGGTGATATTACTTAGTTCATAGTTAAAGTTATTACGAGATTTATGGTACATTTGATTCGCATGAATGAAATAGATAGAGAAAATGAATAGATGGGAATAGAATTAAATGAGGAATAAAAATGTTGTTATTTGATTAGAATGAATAAAAATGTATAGAATAGGGTATTTAAAAACAAAAAGATAAAATTGTTATCATTTATATATATTTCATTTATACTATTTTATATTTATATATAATTTTAAAAAAAGAGTCGTGATTCATGAACCCACTGTTCATCTTCTTCTTTCCCCTACTGGAGATGGCAATTTGACCCGGGTCTGTGCGGCCAGGTCTGCCCCGCTCCTATTTAGGATGGGGCGGGGCGGGCCTGAGTCTAACTGCCCGGACCCCCCTCGCCCCTATTTATATTTTGTTATATTATATAATTATGTATTTTAAAATTAATTTACTTGATTTATGAATACATTTATCTTAATAAATTATATAATAATGTTATATTTTATTAAAATTATGTAAATTTTAAATTTATTTAATTATACTATCATAAATATGTAAATTTATATTAATCTTTTTTGCTAGCAAATTTATATCATATTTTCAATTGTATTTCACATAATATTAATTAATAACCTGGACCCATGTGTGAGGCGGGTCTGGGTGTCCAAATACTCGGCCTAACCCGGTCCATTGCCATCCCTATCCCCAACCCCTACCCACTGTTAATCTTCTTCTTTCCCCAACCCCATACCCCCAAGAGCCCCGAGTGGCTGAGCTTCACCGAGCCCCCCCAAACCTCGAACCCCTGAGCTACTCAGAGCCCTGTTGCCAACCCGCCAACGACTACCTAAGCTTGCCTATGCCACTAGGCAACCCATCTCATGAACCGGTGCGACCCACATCGCAAACCCACACAATTGCCCTCGCCAACCCAAACGACCCACCTTGCTAACCACCTAGGTCACTGGTCGAGGCTCAGTGGTGGTTGAGGTGACTGGTCAAGGTTCAATTGTGAGCCTCCTGCAATTCGATGGCGGTCGCAGTCACTGGTCGAGGCTCGGGGTGGGTCGACGAAGGGTCGGTGAGGTCGGCGGCGGGTTGACAATGGAGGCGGAGCACCGGCAGGCTGTTGACGGGTGGAGCAGTTGGTAAATGCTAAAATTTTAGTAAAAATTCAAGGGTATTTTGGATAATTTATACTTATTTTGTATAAGGAATAGTTATTCTTTACTCCACGATAAGGAATAATATTACCTGTCTAATCTGGATACCTATTCCTGATCGGAATAGGTATTCCGAATGAACTTGTTTGATTCACTGAAATAGCAGAGGGAACTTGTACTATTCCTCATGATATTCAGTCCAGCCAAATGCCCCATTAAAGTTTTGATCGTGGTACGTATCCTTCCCCTTCCCTACAAGGCTCATGAATCTATCCTGTAGTCGGAGAATAAATTACTCACAATCTGTTTTAACATTGAAGCTGTAAATTTTTTCTCCAATCACATCATGCATCTCCTGATGATATTACATTTAATATCCGTGTCGGGTTATTTCCACCTGACATTATATTGTGACAAGATTGTTAAACCACTGGGTGAGCAAAACGAATAAATGAGAAATTATTAGGTGATCCTATGTGGCGTGAGGAAGCACTAATTAAAATATGACAAGTAAGCAATTTAGTGTTAATCGTCCAAGTAATTGTCATAATTAACACTAATTAAAGCAATTTGATCGGTTCTTCCTCACCACATCATCGTGAGATAGGATTATCTAATATTTTTTTCAACGCATTGGGATTCGTTTGTTAAACATAATTTGGATAATATGTGGTGACGGTTAAGCGGGAAAAAGAGGAGCAGGCAATGCATGGCACTATGCATCACCATCAAATATCGGCTGGACGTGATTCGGTTTTATTCATGAACGCGACAGCCGACAATATTTGTCCGTCTTGAGCTTGGAAAAATTGGTACACTACTCAAGACTGATTACTGGGGTCATGTAAGGTCATGCCTTAATAATTCAATCTGACACCTCTCTTGTCATGAGTAAAGTCGGTCCGCGTTTCTACTAGCTCGGTTGGTTCAGGTGGTTCAACATGTTCTTTATTTAAGTAGGATTTCGAAGTCAAGTTTAGGGAGTGAAGAAAATCTATGATTTGAAGGGTTTTATCCCTTAAATCTAGATTATTCATGACTTATTAGATTTATAAATACCTGGTGTTGTTTTATCCATCGGCCCGTTTGTTAAATTGTGATGTTATGAGCGAACCATTAGCGAAGTATATAACAATTATCATTTTATAGAAAAGTCATATATCCCGTTCGATATCACTAGCGTTGTGGCTCTAGATCGAGTGAGTATGTGCACGAACATATGAGTATCTTCACACGACTAGCAGTGAAACGAGAAATTTTAAAATGAATCGGTTCTCTAATAGATTTACGATGAACCGAGTCATCCACTAAAGAATGTCTCGAAACGAGAAATTCAAAGGTGAAATGGACAATGATATGGTGTATTTGTATAGGTAACAACAATGTTTATATAATTGCCTAGCAAATAATCCATTCCACATCTGGGCATTCCGAGTGCTGAATCACCGCTGATCAGTATCACGTCGGACGACCAATCATGGGCTCTCGAGAATAAACAATCTCAACACCATCCTATTGTCGGCTGTCTCGAAGTGCGTGCAAAAAAGTCATTTTCATGCCATGTGGAGATAAGGCAAGTATCATATTTTAATACGTACATATCGAATAATTTGACATCAAGATTTGGATGCGGGAATCTTGATCCAAGTGCATTTGGGCAGGAGCTCCATTATTGTCATCTTACTACTCTATAACATATTTGATAACCATCAGACAAATTCGTCCAATTAATAGTTTATTTTCAAGTGACACGTTCGCGAAGTGTCGTTGTAAGTTGTGTGACTAAATAATTTTGATCCCAACGATCGAATTTCGAGGGACATCACCCCTTGAGTTAACCCAACATTCCAAAGATTCTGAGTAGATTTTCATTTTATAACTTCCTTTTTATATTCTCATATTGGTCAATATCTTTTAAAAATAAAAATAAAACTACATGTTACGTATAAATGATGCAGCCGATTACAAAATTATATTATTTCTATTTTATAATAATATTTCATGTAATTTTACAATTATATATTAATTTATATAACACTATTAATACTTGTAAAATGTATTATGAATGAGTAGAAATAAATATATAATTAGAATAAGAAAATTAGGAAGTAATTATAAGGTCATTATAGCCTTAACGTGAGCACTGGCACAAGAGTGATCGGCATGCGATCACATCATATGGAGTTTCATTTATTCAACCGATTATCGGAACTTGTGCAAAAATGAGGCTTGAAATAGTGATACCGGCCTCGACTTATGACCAAGAGATCCTGAGTTCAATTCTCAACAGGAGATCAACCGTAATCATCGAGAAATGCGGGAGCAGTGGTGCTAGTGGGCTGTCATGTACCCCTTGACCTAACTGTTCCAGCGATGCGAACAAATCCTTTGATGAGCGAGCACGTGACGCCATCAACTACTAGGCCCCGAGTCTAAGTGGTACTGATCGATGTGTGTCACAAAGAAGATATGAACTGATTTTTCACTTAAATCAATTCTGACAAGACATCACATAACCACATCAAGGTATATGGATCATAGCACTCACTGAGCGTGTGCTTAAACAAGGAGTGTGTATGCGTACAATCCTTGACTTATTAGATTTATAAGTACGTGGTGTTGTTTTATCCATCGGCCCATTTGTTAAATTGTGATGTTGTGAGCGGACTATTGGCGAAGTAGACGAGTAAGCTTAGAGGAGACCATTATTATGGTCTTATATTATCAGTGTGGGATCTAACACCATTAATTCTTAAACGATTGTAACTTAAAAGTGAGATTCCATTGACGAGTAGAGCAGCCACATATTCCTTCGTTTAAGTCTGCAAGTTGGTGCATCAGTCTTTACCCTTGTAGAGCACTTCGATCACCCGGGTGAGGTTGAGAATCCGAGTGAGCAGCGGCATCGGAGCAGGGGTCGGCCGGAGGCAATCCTCGTTGATGTCCTTCCACGCATCATTGATCATCTTCCACATTTCTTTCTCTGCTTCTTCCTCCGTGATACCGTCATGTTTGATGTAACATTCTACTGCAGAAGCCATGCATTCTCTCTTCTGCTCAAACTGTACGCATTACATAGAACCCCAAAAGAAAAATGGATTGGTTTCCTTCATTATCCAGTACTTGTCGAGCAACGTGACTGTGATAGATTCAGATGTTCTAACTACTTCGATTGGACAGAGAGAAAATCCGATTTTATAATCTCATTGCCGGTACTCTTTTACCAATGTTCTTGGACTGCTGTACCTTGTGAGTGGCGACATCGTCCATGAGCCGGCACAAGATCTTGGAACCCCGTAAGATCTTCGGGGTCGCTGCTCACCCAGTCGAAGGCATCCTTGGAGGCAACATCTCCCATTCCGACGAATGACACGTACGGTGGTGAACATGCCATGGCAAGTCGTTTCCTGTGCTAGGGGCATGTACTTTGCTAGGGTCGGGATGTAATTCTCGTGGAACCATCTTGCTTCTTTCAAGTGGGCCCTCACTTGGTGTGTCATCTTGTCAATTTAAAAAGTAAAAAAAAAGGAAAATTTATCCTAAAATTAGTCACCATAGTGCCAGAAGCTAAAGCATATTCTGTGGTTACTACTAATGAAACTTGCGGCTTCTTTTGCATAGAAGAGACGGTAAGTTGTTCCATTCTCAACCAACTTCTCCTCAAATTAACTAAAAGTATCCAGGAATACCTTGCATAAGATTTGCATATACTATGGAAGTTCATCAATGATTAACATGCCCCACCTAACGAAATGATTCGAAGAAATTAACAAATTCCGTGACAAAAAAATTGGACATCAGTGTTTGTCCATTCCCCTACCCGTCGATTGCATCGGTTAAGAATTGCAACTCCTCAAGTGTCCCATACACATCATATGCATCATCAAGAATTGAAATCAGGACAATGGTTGTTGGGTCAGAGAGATGTAAAACAGGAAACAGTAACCGAGTAATATAAAGTGGGTCTTTATTTTGCTTATATCCCTTTTCTATGTACACGGGGCCTTTATATATAAGAGAGAGATACGACAGTTAAGCTGAAATCACGGGATCGGGGATCTCGGGATGTATGGGCGGTCTAGAGGCATGGGTTGTCAGAGAGGCATGGGCGCCTCTCTCGGACTTCTCTGACCGGCGCCTCAAAGGTGGGCTTCGTAGATCGCATCAAGCTTCTTCTGGGCCTCAGTGGGCCGGCCTTCAGCAGGAGCGTGGGCTCGCGGCCCACACCCATCAATGGCTTTGGTGAGAATCATCCTCATTTTCCAATTATAAATGAAAGTATGAAACACATGGATCTGTAAGGAGAAATTGAGAGGATAAATGGAGAATAGAGTGATATGGGATGATAGCAATCAAATCCCTAGTCTGTTAATTTCAAATCGAGAGAGATACTATGAAAAAACAATCGTATCAAGCAGTGCTATACATGGAAAATGTTTGCTATCTCGTGGCATATTTTCTAATTTAGTATAGTTTTTTATTAATAATTTATCTATTTCATATGAATAAATCTAGTATATTTAGATGGTGTAATTAATAGGGATAATTACAGCAGAAGTCCTATATGTTTATCATTTTTGGCAATTGAGTCCTATAACTTTGAAAATGACTAATTCAGTCTTATAAGATCAGTTCCGTTAACCTTTAAGTCCGAACCGTTACTATTTTACTGACGTGGCCTTCACGCCATCAACAATTCCATTAACGGAACAGTGACAGATCGGACTAAAAGTGTAATAAAATTGATCTTATATGACTGAATTAGTCATTTTCAAAGTTATAGGACTCAAATACCAAAAATGATAAACATATAGGACTTACAGTGTCATTTTCCCAATTAAATAATAATAATATGGTCGAAACTTAATCACCGTGACATTATTAAAAAGAAAGCGATGAGGTCGACCACTCTAATTTAATTTCTGTCGATGATTCGATTTGATTCTGAAAAGATTTGTGGTCCCCCTGAACCTAACGTTAGATATGCTAGAGAAATTTTAGTGGATACATCCGGTAAGTTTTTTTTTTTTGGTTTATAACCGATGTATCTGAGTGCCGTCACTCCCTACTCTACAGGGTTGCGCCCTTCTCGGAGCCCTATATTCACAGTAGAGACGGGCCGGGTAAATCCCCCATACCAGCCTCCGTTAGGATCGAACCCTGGACCTAGTCTTCCGGTGCATTCTCTTAATCCTAGGCCTGATACGATTAGACTTTTCCTACTTTATGATTCGTCGATATCAGAGATGGCTTTTTGTATTGGAAGGATTTATCACTGATAGATACGCTTGGAACTATTCAAGTTGTGTTGGCTGATACGGCCAAATATATGTTGGAATTATACATGGCTAAGCTCCAACGTTTATTATGTGATGAGATGATACCGACTATATACCCCTTATTTCAATGGGGGTACTTGTCAATGGGATATCATGTACCCCTGTTATTCGCTCTTCAAGTGACCCTTCTCGAACAAATCTCCTTAATAATCAAATAATAATAATGAATCGGCCGAATTTTAGTAAAATCCATTTAAAGCAAATGGTACAGTACAGTGACCAAAAGCCAACGGGCCTCATCATCATTGGCGACACCTTATTCGATCAATTTCACAAGACTACTCATCCCATCAGCTGATTAGCCCAACTCTTAGGTGGCCATATATTAAACTGGAATTGGATTGACGAGGAGCGCAGCCACGTAGAGTTTCGTTTCAGCATCCGAGTGGGTGTATCGGTCTTTACCCTTATAGAGCAAATCGATCACCCTCGTAAGGTTGAGGATTCGGGTGAGAAGCGGCATCGGAACCGGGGTCGGACGGAGGCACTCCTTATTGATGTCCTTTCATGCCTCGTCGACCATCTTCCACATTTCCTTCTCTGCTTCTTGCTCTGTGATGCCGTGGTGTTTCATGTAACATTCCACTGCTGAAGCCGCATGCCCTCTCTTCTGCTCCAACTATTTATGTACATATACATATATACACACACAGTGATTAGGTCAAAATATTTATATTTGTCGAGCAACATGCTGCGAAAGACTTTCAGTGATTAGGTCAGGAAGTGGAAGTCCGAAGTTCACCTCGTGAGAGACGACGTCGTCCATGAGCCGGCATATGATCTTGGAACTACGCAAGATCTTGGGGTCACGGTTAAGCCATTCGAAGGCATCCTCAGAGGCAACATCTCCCATTCCGATAAAAGACGTGGTCGTGAGCAACCCGTAGGCAGATGTTTCCAGCGCGAGGGACATGTACTCTTCTAGGGCCGGGACGTATTTCTCGTGGAACCATTTTTCTTCTTTCAAGTAGGCTTTCGCTTGATTTTTCATCTGATTTGTAAATTAAAATGGTAAAATATTCTGAAAATTAATCATCATAAGGTCAGAAAATAAAGAATATGTAGATACGAAACTTACAGCTTCTTTTGCATAAAAGAGGCGGTAACTTGCTCTTTTCTTCATCAACTCCTTTTCAAGTTCACTGTACGTATCTAACAATGCCCTGTAGTAAATCCGCATATACGGTGGAAGTTCATCAATAGCTGACATGTCCCACCTAACAATGTATCCGACTAGATTAATAAGGTTGAATTCAATGGTTATTCCCTTTACACAAAAAACATTCTCAAACCTGTCTATTGCATTGGTTAAGAGTTGCAATTCCTCGAGTGTTCCATACACATCGTAGGTATCATCGAGAATCGAAGTCAGGGCGATGACTTTGGTGAGCATCGTCCTCTCCAAAGAAAACTCCTGTTCAAAATACACTCCCAAGATCCAGAAATACAACTCGGTGATTCTATCTCTTGCATAGGGGAAATTCCTTCGGACATCTACACGATCTTTCCACCACCTACGAAACAATAAGTTCCAATTGATCAACCAAGACCCAACATCATCTCTTGCATACAGTGTAATTGCTAAGACGAAGAACGCTTAACCGACTCAGTTTTCACATTCTCTTAAAAGTCGCAAATAAATATTAACCTTGTGATCTCGCGGAGCTCTTTTTTGTGCAACTCCTGCAACCGGTTGAAATCCAACTTTGCCAGCTCCAACAGC
>JAOYND010091371.1:0-10810 GCA_025802135.1 Lagerstroemia fauriei | reverse complement strand
AATAACAAATATTACACCAGAGGCTGCAATGATCGCTCAACTGCCTCCTGATCAGGGCATGTTCGTCAAAAGGATGCTGAAGAGTCATCGCCATCTGGGAGGATATCACACACGATTGCACAGGAAGGGGAAGATGGATGGTAAGGAAGGAGATCACCGGTGGTTGGTTCAACTTGAAGGAGTTTGGGGTTGAGGAGTCTTGGTTGTCGGCCTGCCCATATAATAGAAAAGAATTTCTTGTTTATAGACATGTCCTGATGGTGGCCAGCGGGAGAAAAAAGAAATTGATACAATTTATTTGCTTACCCAATTAAATATTATTTATGTCCTTTGTCTCCTTGTGCTTTGTAACATAATGATAGCATTTCGCTTCTCAATGTCATTTATTTAATGGGGAAATTGGATGGTTGTGATTGTCCAGGGATGGTACATTAGCTGGACGGTATAATTTTCCGGTAGATGGATGAGAAATTTTAACCTTCTTGGATGTAACTAACAAAGTGAAGGAGAGGAGATAACTGTATTAATGGTTAAAAAGCTTGAAACAAATAGCGGCGCTGGCTGGATACAGTTGGGGTAGGGGAGTTGAGTCGAGATCACCCTTCGTCTGTTCAACTGAGAGGGAAATCGGTCTGAACATTGGAATGATTTATTTGCTAACTTCAAGTGACTGTAGAATTTTCATGGCAGTAAATTATTACGCAGAATGCACTTCCTCGAAATCTCCGAGAGTGGAATCTCCTGTTCTCCACAACCCTTTGATTTGTGTTAGCTCACATGCTAGGAATCTGATTTGGTCACACTGGCCAAAGATGAACAGGACAAACACAGAAGAGGAAAAAAACAGGGGAAACAGACAAAGTTTGGTTGTTATTCTATCTGCATAACAGAAAAGAATTTCTTTCTTCAATCAGAGATGTTTACCTATTGGTTTGACCCCACAAATGAGCTAATAGCTTGGACCTATGCAGAATAATGTATGACAAATCGTTCTTATTTAATGTGGACTCTTTTCCATGATCCCCATATTTTAATGCAATGTTTTACGGCAGAATTGACTTTTGGCATGTGAAGGCCGGTAGTTAGAAAATAAATCAAATCTGCCTTCTGAGGTGCTGATTTTCTTGAATTTCGCTGCAGCAAGACAGTGGCAGTTTTGTTTCGATCAGCCATCCATTCCTGATGCAGGCCTAGAGACAGACCTCGGGCTAGGGTGATCGCACAGCAACCTAAGATTTCTGTCGTTTGATTAAATTTTGTCATTTTTTACATTATTTCGGATTTTCGGTGTCACCTCATCTGTAAGTTCAGCCTCCGGCAAATTGTAGAGGGTCTCTATAAGTTAGAAGACATTCTTAGACTTCTTATATATGGTGGAATTATGTGGATAATAAAAATGAAAATATCATTAACCGGATTTTTTTGTCTTGCTGGAACTGAAAAAGGATGTTCAAGTACCGGTAACCAGGAGGCAACCTAACATCTATGCACTGTCGGGTGCAAGCCGAAGCCTTCCAGGACTATCTGTACGAGGTAGATCGTTTGACCATTTAACATTTTGCTTTCTTGTCATCTTTGA
This sequence comes from Lagerstroemia fauriei, assembly GCA_025802135.1. NCBI lineage: Eukaryota > Viridiplantae > Streptophyta > Magnoliopsida > Myrtales > Lythraceae > Lagerstroemia > Lagerstroemia fauriei. Next base: position 9,231 of record JAOYND010091371.1, on the reverse strand, counting down.
CAAGATCACAAGTGCAATCAGCAAAGTTCAATGGAAGTGTCCCTCGAGGTTCATGAAAGCATCCCTAGCCTGCAGAACAATTTCCCCCAGATATCCCTCCAGATTAAGGAAAGGACATGCTAAATCCATGTAAAATTAGCAACCAGTGCAGTAGAAAGTGAAAACCTTCTGATCTTACCTAGTAGAATTAGAAGTCCATAGGTGGCGTCATTGCCAGAAGCTTAGGTGGATGCTGCTGGTGAAATCGGTGACTGACCCTATCTCCATTGGTATCTCCACTCATGGTTCATTGTCACAACCTGACTGACCTGGATGTTTATGAAGAACATAGGCTCAGTTATTACAAATATCAGCTAGATCGGTCGCTGGCATGCAGCAAGCCTTGCAATTATAGGGTTTTTACACCTTAAAATAATGCAGAATCAGCTGGTGGTCCAGGCCAAAATGTTGGATTTTGGAAGCTACCCCATCCCGAAAAGCAGAAAATGTCCGAAGTGCACATTTTGGATCAATGTTGAAGTTACAACTCACACAATGGTATAGTGTGCCAGAGTAGTCATTCTGGCAACAGCCGCACCTAAAACCATTTTCCTCGTATGGAAGCTTCAACAGGAGGATGAGGCGATGCTCGGGATGAAGATAGCGCACCGTCTGTTTCAGCAACTCCTTGGCACATAGCTTGTGGAGGAAAAAGATGCAATCAAGGCGGTAATACACTTCCCCTGATATTTGCAGCACAGAGACTGTGAATGGAGATTAACGAGCTTACTTTCACGGACATGACCAGATAAGAGCTAGTGGTGGTGGGAGAAATGGTCCAGCCGTAAGCTGTCCTTCTCTCCCAGATTTCTCAGAGGCAGAAGCAAAACAGCGCATGTGACATCAAGCATGAATCTGCATTTTAGACAATAGTATGCTAGCTGATTGGGTCTGTCAGTATGACATGCATCGCATCTGAAGGTCTTCTCACTTTTCAAGCGAACGATGAGCGGGTGTTTAAGGTGATGAGGGTGAAAGATTATCTCCTGATGAAACCGAGCACATGACTCTATGGTGAATGAAAAGGCAGCTATGGCACCCATAAGCTAGACCTGATATCTGCTCTTGACAACCTCTGCAGCTGATCCAGTTCGGTAGCTTCACGTAGAAGGCCGTGAGCGAGTGGTCATGAGCAATACGCTGAATTATATTTTCCTCCTCAAGAGGTAGCAGGGTTGCAATCACGTTAGATGCATCAAGATTGATGTCACAAAGATGACAGCAATACTGGTTGCCTTTGATCACAAACGGGTGATCTGGATGAATGGGATGCATTGTCATTTGCTGCGGAAATTCCACCAAGGCACATGGTTTGTGGAGGAAGAATTAGCAGGAGTTCTCCTCCAGCAGTAGGCTGTGCCACAAATATCTTTTGTGCAAATAAGACACTTGAAGCTGCAACCTTCGCTCAGCTGTCTCCTAATCAAGGGATGCCTGTGAAAGGGATGCAGAAGAGACATCGGCATTCGTGAGAATATCATACATACTTACTTGGCAAGGGGAAGATACATGGTTGGGAAGGCGAGAACTGTATTATTGGTTGAATAACTTGAACCAAATATGAAAGCTTGAAACAGGTGCCAATGCTCACAGGATAAACTTAAAGTTTGGGAGTCAAGATTACAAGGTAGTTGGTTCAACTGAAAGTGAAATTAGTCTGCAGCTGAAAGTAATTCTGAACCTTGGAATGGTTTACTCGATCACTTTAAGTGACTGTAAAATTTCCATTGCAGTAAATTAATTATGTAACATGCACCACCTCGAAATCTCCGAAGGTGGACTTTCCTGCTGTCCACGCCCCCCTGATTTCTCTCAGCTCACTTGCTGGGACTTTGATTTGTTTACACCGGCCAAAGATAAATAGGACAATTAAAAAAAGAGGAAAAATATATGAAATAGGAAAAAGTCTTGGTTGTTGGCCTTTATAATAGAAGAGAATCTCTTGCTTTGGCCAGAGATCTTTAACAATTGATTTGACCGTACAAATCAGCTGATAACTTGGATCTATGGAGAATAATTAATGACAAATCGTTCTTATTTAACTTGGACTTGAAAGTTGTATCACCATATTTTAATGTCTGCTCTTACAGCAGCTTAATGATTAGACACGTGAAGGCTGGGAATCGACAGCAACTGCATCATTATCAGCAGCACTAAGAGTTCTCAACTGAATAACCCTGAACTTTATTGATGCTTGGATGAAGTAATTGTATTATATGCATGATTTGTGGATGAGGATAATGCAATGAAGGCACCAATAAACTGTACTGATATGTTGAGGTCAGACTGGAAAGAAGATAAATCCAAACTCCATTTTCATATAAAAGGGCATCCTCTGTTGCAAATGGGAAGTGTTTGAGGAGGCAGAGTACCAGTGAAAGTGGAAGATGGCAGATCGAGGTTGCCATCTGATTGAGTCTGTGAATACAACATGCTTGGCATCAAAAGCACTTCACGATGTTAAAAGAAGTGGGTGAAAGGGTCTCGAGGAGCAGCCTCAGCACAAGATTCATGGAGCAAGAACACTCATAAACTCGATCCAATAAGGCAGACATTATTAGCCAGCATCCACAGCATAAAATCCATGCAGGCATCTGAACATGGAAGAATGTTAGAGGGTGATAATGTGCAACGTGATGAATTATGTACTCCCGGTTCTCTTTTTGATTGTCATCATTTTTAAGGCACGTGGCACCCAAGTACCTAGAGCTACCACTTTGAGGTCATATAGGTGTGGTATTATGATATATCTCAATGCCCCCGAAGTAAACAGATTGACATAAACTGACAATTCCGACTCCCCATGCCCATGCCTAATTAAAAAAGATTAGCAGAGCAAAATTACATTTTCCCACCTGAGAAAGATAACATTAGAAAATGAGGAAGGAGCACCAAAGAAACATATCGAGATTGGTCTTTCCTTGGTGTTCTCAAATGTCCCCAGACATATATTAAAGAGGGAGGGGAAAGAGAAGCAACAATACATAGCAGGCACCTGCATCATCTGGAATTTCTTGCTGCACATAGAGCAAGCAATGCTGAAAATTCTGTAGAGGAAAACAAGGAGGAGCTACCTGCATCAAAGACAAGCACCTAGATCTCTCAGGTCTTAAACTTTAAAAGCTTATTCTGGCCAAAGAAAACATTTGGTTTTTGTGATATCTGTGCTTTATTTGATTTTTAGTTGCTTGGGAATATGTGAAACGGAATCTATCCCGTGAAACAGAGCTGAGATTTCTTATCGATATATTGCTGGTCAAAATATTTGCTGAGAATGATCAATTAAAAAATTTCATATTCCCGTGTTGTTTTAACTAGTTCAAACATGCGAACCGTAAAGGATGAACCGGTACCATATATCTATACTGATCCTTCCTCCAAAGGACATGAACACTTTCGTATATGCCGCCTTCAAGTGAGGATCAATTATATGGATTGCACCCTATGAGTTAAATTTAATTGATGTTGAAATCCGGATAATGTTTTAGCAGTAGAAAGACTCACAGCCAATACCAGACTACGAAAATAGTTCAAAACACCATTTTGAGTAAAGCACCCAAAAACTGCTAAATGAAGGTTTATGAGTTGTGAGTAAAATGATGGATCGCAGCAGAATTTACACTTGGTGCAGCAGAAGGTAAAGCCTTCTGATTTTTTGTGACTGGCAACCCAATAAAAGTATTCAGCTGGTGCCTGAAGGATAAGAACGAAATGTGCTCATGGAGTTGGAGAAAATTGTTAAGTATGCGTACTTTAGCCTACCCATTCATTTCTTGCAAAGTGGGGAATGGAGATTCTATTCACCTATGGTTTGACAGATGGTTTGCTGAAGCCCCTCTCAATCTTTACCTTCCCCTTGGTATGCAAACCTTCCCCACTATTTCCGCACATGCTAAGCTTTCGATGGTCTTCCGCAACAATCATTAGCATTGGCCTAGAGGAGTTGTTCCTGATGTTCAACATATTCTTCCCATGATTAATAGCTCTGTAATCCATGCCTCCTCGGATATTTTCCTCTGGAACTCTAAATCAGATGTAAAAGTTGTCCATATATGGGAAGACATCAGAACCAAACATCCGAAAGTACCACGGTGCAGACTCATTTGGTTCTCAGGGCATACTCCGCGAGCATCTTTTATTAGCTGGTTAACCATCCTAGATAGACTTTCTACAAAATCCAACATGCAAACCTGGGGCAACCTCCAATCCCTTTTGTGTGAATTTTGTGGAGCGGAGGCTGAAACACGCAATCATCTTTTCTTCTCATGTCAAGTCACAGGCATTATATGGACAGGTATCCTTAATCGTCTCCAGATCCAACGTCCGTCTATGGAATGGCATGATGAACTCCATTGGGCCATCACTCACAGATTAGGAAGATCTGCTCATTCTATCATTTATAAATTGGCTTTCTCTTATTATATTTACTCAGTATGGAGAGAATGTAATCAAAGGGTTTTCCATCATCAAGGTACTCTTACAGATGTTATTGTGGATTTCATTTTGAAGCAGTCACGACTGAGAGTCTCTTCAATTCCTCGCATTGAAGACATATACAACGGCCTAGTTACTCCTTAGCCTTAGCAGTTCCAGCTTGAAATCCATGATTGTACCCTTTTGTGTACATTGTACATTTTGTGGTTATTAATGCAAATGCCAATTATAAAAAAAAAAGAACGAAATGTGGCGGATGAAAATCGTATTCCAACTCCGTTGCCACTCAATGAACCGAGAAGATACATTTATGATGATGAAAGTTCGTAATATAATTTGATCATTTGTTAAAAGTTCGCGATATAATTTGATCATCTATTGAAAGTTTATATTTTTTAAGTTTCTATCTTAAAATGAAATGCCACATCAGCATTATGTCAGTTTTGATAAGTGCAATATCAGCCCCGTTAGTGCCATGTCAGTTTCGGTATCTGCCAAATCATCCATATGACGGATGGTGGTAATAAAAGTAAAGTTCATATTTTTTTTAGGCTAATATATCATCCCACAATCTCGTAACTTTATCTTTTCTGGTTCATCTTTAAGAATGAAACATTTCTTTTATATATATATATATGTGTGTGTGTAAATTATACATTAAGAATTATGGCCGAACATATATCTGCTATGTTCGCGATTGAACACGAAAACTCGAATATTATATAGTAAGGGTAACTGGCCACTACAGTTACCCTCCTTTTTACTAATAAAAAAATTGGCCGGCCAATCTTGCCTGTCTGGTCGAGAAGACTCTCTGCACTGCAATACCAATACCTACCGTCAGGTCCATCATGGTACGATACTGTCCGCTTACAACTACAACTTCAGTCCAGAAAATTATAATTTCAACTTAAAAATTCGTAATATCAATTTAAAAGAGTTGTAATTAATATAAGTTACAATATTTTAACATTACTTATAATTAGATTTCAAGGAGTTTTTGATCATTAACAATTTTTCTAACGAAGATTACAAATTTTTGACCTGACGTTATAAGTTTTTGAATTAAAAATTATAACTTCTCTCAGAGCAAATTACCGTAACTTGACGGTTTAATAATATTTCCATCTGGTCGGCTGTATTGTAGGAGACATAAAACATTGTAGCAGACCCCCATTTTTGTTTAAATTATTTGAGATGGATAAATCTAAGAGACAAAATATGGTGGAAATTCATTTCACCGCGTTGCATCCATCATCACCGAAAAAAATATATAATATAGGACAACCCTAAAAAAAATATCTTAAATGATCTTATCTCATAATAATAAGGTGAGAAATAATCAATTAAATTGCTCTTATTGGTAATAATTAAGGCAACTGCTATGGTGATTAATATTAATTTACTTGTTTGTCATAATTTGATTAGTATTTTTTAATGTCACGCTATGTAGTGAGGTAGGATCACTTAAGAATTTCTCGAGAACCCTACCCTTCAGCGAGAGAATCCAACTTAACATTGATTAGCGAGGGCTCCATAGAATTTTAGATACTGAATAGTGCACAAAAAAATTACATCATAATAGGAAAGAGAAATTGATACAATGACATCTTTTAACCTGAAATTAAGATATTATAAGTTTGTTTTTTGCCAGTAGAATTGTTGGGATCTCTTTTATTTTCTTTTCTTTCTACCTATTATTGGAAACCAGCCTCATTTGTAATTATATATAAAAAAAAGATAATTACACACGATCTGAAAGACACATCAGGTGGCTAAGTTTCTATATTGGGCTTTGAAGATTCTATTTCCCAAAGTTTTATTTTAGGGTTTTACAAAGAAATCTTAAAATAAGTGAAATTTTATAGGTTTCTGACACCATGTAAGTACTGTCACGTGATATACTCGTTACACCAAATATTCTCTCCTGTTTAACCGGGTGAAATGACATAACTGTTTAGTGAAATGATAAAATAATCTTATTCTATTATGAAACAGAATTAAGAAAGCCTTAGGCCCAATTGGACGATCTCTCAGTAACGATACGGGCCCTGCAGTCAAAAGCCCATCAATCATCTTTTCGGCCCAATCTGTGGTTCTTTCCTCTGGTGTCTCCTTTTCAGTAGTTACTGCAGAACATTTTTCGTCTCCAGAACATTGTATGAAGTCATAGCATTGTATAAGCCAAGCATCAAATGCTAATCTAATGGTTTCTGGCTTATCATCTGTCGCGTGCCTTCAGTGTAACTCAAAGCTGGTCAGAGCAAAAATACGTAGAAGAAGATATTATGGTCTATGTGAATGGTGTTCGAGTAACACATGGTAGTAAGATTTGCCAGAAGATGAAGCCTTGAGGTGAATACATCAAAAGTAGGAGGAATTTCCTTCTTGGTCTGATATAGACATCGCTAACAGTCGGCTAAATGACACTCGACTGACACGAAGGATCTGTGTGCCCTGCCATGTTTATCCGACACGATCTGGAGCACCGCCCATGAACACTCCGGTCACCCCAGACCAATTAACCAGAACACCGCAGATCTCGACTTGCCCAGCCACTCAGACTGAAGTCTAAACTCCCTTGCCACCTATATAATTCCATTAAACCTCCATTGACACCCCCAGACTTGACATCCCCATGCGCGTGCAAGAACCATTTTGGAGCCTCCGATCTTATGGAAGGTTGCTGTGGGCAGTTAGAAGCAGCCGGCAGGAGTTACATTGAAGGTGAGTCCGATCAATTTGGGATTGTCAAGTTCCAAAAGGAGATTTTATATATCAAGATAAAACAGTTATATCTTGATATATATCAACTGATGCAACAATTTTGTTGGCTAAACCATCAGACAAAGTAATGGAAGTGATAGCACGTCAAAAAGAGGCATGGTGGGCATCAAAAAAGAGCTTCACATATAGAGTAGGATCGACCATCATCGCCTGAAGAAGCTCATTGATGCCACGCTCAGCAAGATAAGAACTGATTGGAGAGGCTCCCAAGTTACAAAATCATTTTTTGTGCAGCAGCAATGCTTTCCAAATGACAATCTTTCTGAGAAATTGCAATCTGATGTGGAGATATTGCTATTTCAAAGTGCTAAATTTGGCACTGTTTTTAAACGTTACGGTAAAGTAAGTTTCTTTTAAGTCAGAGCATTTTTGAAGAAGAACCTCTCAGCACAGCAACAGGCTTTAAAACAAAGTCTTCCAATCATATCATCATCAAAAACTAGAAATTAGCAATTCAAAAGTCACAGAATCATATAGCAGTCAGGAAAAGTCATATCGGCAAAGATCCATAAACATGGATGAAACTATCTGATAATTCTCTGGCCTCTATCTGAAGACTTACAAGCTCTTGTTTTAAAGCCTCTAAATCCTTCTCCTTTTCCTTCAAATCTTTCTCCTTTTCCTTTATAATTTCTTCCAGACTTGCGATTTTCTTTCTTAGCTTGTCGACGTCAGGGATCACGGGCCGTGTCACCTGCAATAATAAATATGTATTTTACTTATTAATCTAAGCAGATTCAAAGGAGTTCCTCCCAATATAACAAAGTGAATCAAGCTTTCCTACCGGGATCTTGTAACTACATAGCTCTTATCTTCCGAGTAACCGAACATGGAAAGTTCAAGAATTGCCGACATTTACCTGAGGCAACATGCATCCAATGTGAACAGTGTACGAGCACTCTTCACAGCGATAAAATCCGTGATCCGGATTCCTTATCTCTTCACAGTAATCACAGTACTGATCATCGGGTCTTCCATCAACAAATGTATCAATGAGGACCAATGGATGATATGGGTGACATTTATGTTTAATTGTCGGTGGAAGAGGCATGCAACTACTATGAAGATTAAAGGAGCATGGTGTACAACGATAAAAGTCAAAGATACATAGCTTGCGACAAGTATGGCACTGTAAACTATTCAATTCTACAGAACTTTCAAAGAAAGCAAGAGGGTGCTCATGGAGCTGATGCTTTAGTGTTGGCATTTCAGTCGCACATGCTTTGCACAAGTAGAAGTCACATAAAGAGCAGCAGAAAGCAACCCCTTCTGATCCTCGGGAGCAGTTATCACAGACGAAGAGTTCAGCGGGTATCCTCAGAAGAATGAGGGGATGAGGTGGATGAAGTGGATGCTCTGACTGCAATGGCAATTCTGCACATGATTTATGGAGAACATAGTCACAGTCATTACAGCTATAGGCTAGACCGATGGTGCGCATGCAGCAAGCCTTGCAATCGCAATATGTTTCCAGCTTAAAGTAACGGAGCATCAATGGATGTTCATGACCAAAATGTTGGATTTCAGAAGCTACCCCATCTTGAGAAGCAGAGTAATTCTGAAGTGCACATTTTGGATCGAGATCGAACTTACAAGTTACACAATGGAACACCATGCCAGACTAGCCATTTTGGCAACAATCGCACTTGAATCTCCCTCCCTCGTACAGAGGCTTTGACAGGAGGATGAGGGGGTGCTCGGGATGAAGATAGTGTACCATCTCTTTCAACAACTCCTTTAGACAAAGCTTGTGGAGGGAATAAGATGCAACCAAGGCAGTAATACACTTCCCCTGATATTTCCAGCTTACAGACTGTGCAACAGAGTTTTATGTGCTTGCTTTCCTCTACATGGCCAGATGATAGTCGGTGCTGGTGGGAGAAATGGTCTAACCCACTGTCCTCCTTTTGTTGATCTTGTAGAAGTAGAGGCAAAACAGCGCATGTGACATCAAGCTTGAATTTGCATTCT
>JAOYND010091268.1:0-20299 GCA_025802135.1 Lagerstroemia fauriei | reverse complement strand
ATATATTTTACTGTAGATTACCGATCATTTCCGGATGACACGTGTTGTGTATGTACGTATCAAGAAAATTGTGAAATCTGATTTATCCGAGACTTTAATACCACATTTAATTGGACATTTAATATATCGGATAAGTGATGTGACAATTTGTAGTTGACTGCGATTTTTCGAGTTCTACAATGGGATTCTCTCACTCTCTCTCCAGCTTCTGACGCTTTTGACTGGATTTCCGAAATGCAGGTGAGTGAGTGGCATAAAGTTGAGCAAAGCGAGAAAGAGAAGTTAGGAATTCACCGGAGGAAGAAGATGCAGATGACCCAGAAGACGCAGACCACCCAGATGGAGACACTGAAAAGGTAATCTCGTTCTTTTCTCAATCGGCTTCATCTTGTCTGGCCGGGTGCTCTTTTCAATCAAGCTTGAACCTGTTTCTCCATCTTGTGTTAAATTAGATGATATAGGATTCTCTCTCTCGAGATTTCGATGCTTTTGACTTGCCTTCCGAAATGCAGATGAATAAAAAGCGAGCAGGAGGAGCAAGGAATTAACCAGAGGACGAAGAAGACGCAAACCACCAAGCAAAGACGTTTTGAGTCTAGCGCTGATGAAGATTTTAGACGAGAATGTCTTGAGTTTGTCACTGATAGAGAAACCAAGCGGGGATATCTAGAGCCTATCTTTGACAGAGGTATCAGACGATGAAATCTCAAGTCTGCCATTGATGAAGAAATTAGGCAGTAATGTCTTGGGCCTATCGTTGGTAGAGACACCGAGCGATGATGTCTCGAGCCTGTTGCTTATGAAGATATCAGGCAAAGATGTCTCGTGTCGAGCACTTATGAAGATGTTAGAAGAGGATGTCTCAGGCCTGTCGTTGATAGAGATATCAGACGAGGATATCTTGAGCCTAGCACTGATGAAGATGTTAGGCAAGGATGACTCGAGCCTAGCACTGATGAAGATGTTAGGCAAGGATGACTCGAGCCTAGCACTAATAAAGATGTTACGTGAGAATCTCTCAAGCCTGGCATTGATAGAGATATCGGTTGTGAATATCTCGAGCCTAACACTGCTGAAGATGTTAGGCGAGGATGCCTCGAGCCTAGCATTGATGAAGATTCTAGGCAAGGATATTTTGAGCCTATTTTTGATAGAGATAATAGGCGAAGAATTCTCGAGCCTAGCACTGATGAAGATGTTAGGCGAGGATGTCTTGAGTCTACCGTTGCAACGATGCTGGTGTTACAAATGCCTGTAACTATGATAGTGTCCATGGCGGAGATGGATTTATGTGGTGTGTGTCATGACTGATTTGGCTAGAGTCGGATTTCTACAGGCCCATCCTGTAACTGTATCCTGAGGGGAGACGAATTTAAACGAAGCATGCAATTCCTGACCGGCTTGAAATAGGCCAGGTTTTCTAGAGCATGCATGTTGCACATCATGCTCCCGTGACTGAGTCCCGGGAGAGTCGAGTTTAGATAAGATGGCATAGGGCCGGAGGAGCGTGTGACCAATTCCTTGAAACCGGATTTAGATGAGATTGCATAAGTCTGAGGGAGCCTTTAACCGACTCTAGGCGAGCTAGGTTTCGCTGATGCACGATGCAAGGTTGAGGTTCACGGCTCCTGGTACGCGTTAGTGATAGAGACAAATTATATATAAGCACTTGAAAATAAATGCTATGGGACCTTGGTATGGGTCTGATGTTAGTGCCCATGGGATATGTAGTGTGCTCTTTCTTATGAGAGGGCTATTTGATCACCATACTTCTTTCTGATAGGCTAGTACAATTCAATAGATTCTGTGGGATTTGTTGATGTTTTATATATTTTGGACCACGTATGCAATCTCGAGTACTTTATGACAGTGTTAATTTACCAAACTCAGAGAACTAAATTTTGGCCCTAATTTTTTTGGAGTCCTTGTTTGTTTCGTGCGCAATGTATCACAAGTTTTGAAGCATCTTTGGCACAAATGAGTCAATTAAGCAAGTAAAATAAGACACACATACGAGGTTGATTGTAATATTGCAGTTGAAAGACTTAATAATCTCCAAAAGTAAGCCAAATGAATCTAAAGCAGATATTCATTTTGCAATACATGTCCATAGACAAATTAAAAATGCTATAACACCATTAGCTTCACTGTGTTAAATGTTGACCAAGGGAATGGCTAGCTTAGTCGTGAATGGAGAGGGAATGCTCTATCTCCAAGAATGTTTCCTTAAAGGAGGCAGCAGTAAATTTAAATTAAGATGGCATGGCTGTTTAAATCAAAAAATCATTTCTTGGAGATGTTTAGAGAGGCAAATATTCTTCTCCCTTGTTAATCCATGAGTGGGCGGGTGCGGTAAATCAGAGACCGACTTAGCTGGACGAGTCAGGTCTGACCATAAGTTTGAGGAGTTAAAATATGGTCTCTAGGTTGGTAATCCACGCATATGTACAAGGCATATTCATCACGACTTACTAAGGAAAAGAGAACACGGTGCAGAAGTACCAAAACGACACAGGCTCATCCACCGGTGATCTATTTATCATAGGCTCACAAAGAATGGTGTATACAGTGACGTTTCATTCATTTTGGTGCAATGTATGCAAAGCAATATGCAGCCATTTATGCACGTAAAATAGAGCCAAGGAGAAAGGAAGCGTAGATCCGCCCTCACCGACATGGAGATTTCTTCAGCCGTTGGGAATTGAGACAGAATAAAGAGGTCGGCCGCACTTGTGAAGGTGAGATCTCCTCGTGGGGTAGGGAAATTCGCAGCTTGCAGCCCCAGAGGGCTTTTCGGGGATGGTTTTGGACTGAACATTTTCTCGGCACCTCTTCTTGTGCTAAATGATCGAGATCAGCGACATCATAGAGGGGACTGTTGGCGCCAGAGAGAGGAGTAGAGAGGCTCCCTACTTGCCATTGAAGACACTGTGCCTTTGATGATCATTGATGACATGGACGGGAGCTCGATGAGTTGATGTAACGGATACAGACAGATGTATCATTCTCGACCTGACTCTCCCCCACGTGGACGCATCCACTAAGTCTGACTTGGTCCGACTTTCATCCGCATGACAACGAGTCTCCCCCATGCGGACGTCGTCACTAAGTCCGACTTCGTCCGACTTCCATCCACATGACAGAAGTCAGACAAGTCCGACTCGTTCCCACATTACGGATGTCGGACGTCCAAATCCGCCTCTCTCCTATGTGGACGTCGGACATCCTCCATGTTGGACCCTTACCCATGTGCCAAGCATGTGGGACACATGACCACGTCAACCTTCCGTATTAATCGGGATCTATATATAGTCCCCATCAGGGGGCCAGGTAATTCATTCATTCCTCCCCTCTTCAACATCTCTTTTACTTCTCCTTCCTCACCCTCTTGCTCAGATCACTCTCTGACTTATGCATCAAATGGCCATTCTGGGGAACAACCTGGGACTTGGCTTTTTTTGTAGGTTTCTAGCGAAGTTCGCTCATCATCTCCATCTAGAGGCCAGCTTCGATTTCTTTTTTTTTTGGTAATTAATTTTGAGCCGCCAGCTCCGATTTCACCCCGATGATCTCTCAACCCAATAAGCCACCCCAAGGTACTATTATTTTGGTGCTCTCATTAAGAGGTTGAAGCTGCTGATCCACAAGCTGCTTTCCTCTCGTTGTTACGCCCACCTCAACCCACCATCGCGCCACCCCCTAAATGCTCGAAAGCTACCTCTCCATCTGAGGGGGAAGTGGCTTCTCCCTTACTTCCGAGGCAGTTGGTCCACGCTCTCCCTAACACTTCGTCCCAAGCACCACCATCCGAATGGCTGACACAAATACGAGAAAGTCCAGGAGGAAGTGCAGGCAACGTTGGTGCAACGACAGCCCCCGGAGGTTGCCAAAATGACTATGGAGGAGTTGCAGCGATGCACCACTGCTCAAGCTGACGCCAACCACCCTGTTTTGGTTGAAATTCTAGACAATTCCGAATCGGCAGAATCCATGCCATCCGGGGTGTCCCAAAATCGAGGCCTAGAAATTGAGGATGATACACCACCAAGGGCCCCACAAAATTAGCCTGGAGAGGAAAGGTTGCTAAATGAGGGAATGATAACTCAGCTGCCATAGTATCCCCTTGCAAACAAGCAACACGCCCAAAATATTAATGAGGAGCAGATGTCAGAACCGAACATGTACCGGAACGATGCCACCCGACAGTAAGCTGCTAAGCCACCACCTCCCCACATCCCTCTACCAACTTGCCCGGTTGTCCCGCTGACACAACCGTCATCTGTAGGAGCATGGGTGTCGTGATGCTCAACTACCGACATGTGACCGAGACACTCGACTCCCGACTCCCGACTCTATCGAAGAACAAGTTAGGCGGCAAGTTGCAAAAGCCCACAAAGCACTTGACAAGGGGAAGACAGCAGTCCATGAGGATGAACCTGACTCTCCTTTCACGTCAGAAGTATTGGGTGCCCCTGTCCCACTCCTTCTCAAATTCCAGCAAGTGCCTCCCTACGACGGGAAGATTGATCACAAGGCTTATTTGCACCTTTTCTCGGATACAATGATGGCTCGAGGAATCTTAGAAACCCACATTTGCTAACTCTTCCCATCGACACTTAAGGGAGCAGCCTCCTCTTGGTTCCATTCCCTCCCCTCAAAGTCCATCAACGCGTTTCGGAAGCTCCAGAGGCAGTTCCTTGTGCGATTTGAAGGAAGCATCAAGTTGAAAACAGAAATTGGGGATTTATTCTCTCTGAGACAAGAGGAGGAAAGCTTGAAGGCATACTTGAGTCGGCTCATGGAAGTGGCCATTGACATTGAGCTGCTGAATCAAGCAGAGGCTATCCAAGCTTTCCGCAATAGCATAAACAATTGGGAAGTTGGAGTCGAGCTGACAAACAACCTGATTAGCACACTTGGTGACCTCCAACGCATAGTTAACCACTATGTATAGGTCGAAGAGTCGGTGGCCCCGTGGAATAACAAGTTTTCGGATAAGGGAGTAGACAAGAGGAAGCCGAACTCTCCGACTTTTGAGAATAAAAAATTCAAGTCAATCCAACCAACCTATAAGTCGGACCCCATGATTCACTCCGCTAATGGCTCCCATGGGGAGATATTGAATGAAGTCAAATGACAACAACTCATCAACCTCCCTCGAGCCCTAGTTGGCAAAGGAAACTCCTCCAGTGAGAGATATTGTGCGTACCACAGGAATTATGGACATGACACAGAGGGATGTTGGGGCTTCCAAGTACAAACAGAAAAACTTGTCCAACAAGGCGAGTTAAAGTTCTACATAAGAGGTGACCAACCCTAGGTGGAGACCCATCTCCAAACGATAAAGAATGGACCAAAGGAACACCTGTAATGAGCCTCAGCGCCGTGTGATAGACTAACAAGTTTTAGTCACTTCGAGCAACGACAGTTGAGACGTTTTGTCACTAGGAGTGTAGGTTCCTTATCTATTATTTGAAACCTTGTACCCACTTGTCATGTTTTCCTCATTGCACTTGTACCATATTGTGCTTTGCTAACATGTAACAGGAAACACAAGAATGAAATGAACATTTAAAACCACCAAATTGGCATTCCCATTAAGTTCGATCCTAAAAATATGGCCTTTGCCAAGCCGGTCACGGTTGCTCCTACACTGTGTAAACCCCGTGTCCTCCCATGACGTGGTCATAGGACGTGCCCAAGAAAGCCCGGCCTCTACCATGCCGGTAACATATAGCATGCTCCTTGTAAACCCATCTCCCTTTGGGACATGGTCACAGGATAGGTCTGTGCAAACCTGACCTTCACCAAGTCGGTCACAGTTGCTCTTACACTCTGTGTAAACTAGTCTCCCTCTGGGAGTCGATCATATAATGGGCCTATGAAAATCCGACATTGACCAGACTAGTCTCCCTCCAAGACACGGTCACATGATAAGTCTGTGCAAACCCGGCCTTTGCCAAGCCGGTCACGGTTGCTCCTACACTCCGTGTAAACCCGTCTCCCTCCGAAACGCGGTCACAGGACTTTGCCAAGCCAGTCACGAATAGCATGCTACGTGTAAACTCGTTTTCGTTCAGGACACAGTCACAGGATAGGCCTGTGCAAACTCGGCCTTCACCAAGCCTGTCACGGTTGCTCTTATGACTTCGTGTAAACCTGTCTCCCTCTAGGACGTGGTCATAGGACAAGCCTGTGCTAACCCGGCCTTCGCCAAGCTAGTCATGTTTGCTCTTACGACTCCATGTAAACTCGTCTCCCTCCAGGATGCGGTCACAGGTTGCCTTTGCAAACCCGAGCTCCGCCAAGTCGGTCATGGTTGCTCTTACGACTCTGTGTAAACCCATCTCCCCCTAGGACACGGTCACAGGACAGGCCTGTGCAAACCTGGGCTCCGCCAAGCCGGTCACGGTTGCTCTTACTACTCCGTGTAAACTCGTCTCCCCCTGGGATGTGGTCATAGGACAGGCCTGTGCAAACTCGACCTTTGCTAAGATGGTCACGAGTTGCATGCTTTGTCTAAACCCGTCTCCCCTTGGGATGCGGTCACAGGATGGGCCTGTGCAAATTCGACCTTTACCAAGTCAGTCGTGGTAGGTATTACGCTCTGTGTACACCTGTCTCCCCCTGGGCACGGTCACATGACAGGCTTGTGTAAATCCAACCTTCGCCTAGCTAGTCACAACTGCTCTTACACTCTATGTAAACTCATCTCCCATTGAGAAGCGATCATAGGATGAGTCTGTGAAATCCCGGCCTTTGCCAAACTAGTCATGGGAAGCAGAGGCATGTTTTGTGTAAATCTCTCCTCTCGAAATGTGGCCACACACCGAGTGGGTAAGACTTCCAGACACCCAATTTTCAAGGTAAATCATAGGACCGGCTTTTATAGGTTTGACTTTACTAAATCAAATCTTGACTATGACGTTTGTCAAGCTCGACTTCAACAAGTTAGATCTCTTTAACCAAAATGTATGCTATGTTCGACTTTTACAAGTCAAACCTTCATGACAATGATGATATGAACATCGTCAAGTCCTACTCACTTTGGTTTAGCTGTCCAAGTCGAACTTTCTTATCTACATCCAACTTTCCCCAACGTTCGACTCGCCCTAGGTCGATGTCCAACTTTAACAATTTGGAGGATATGAACTTCTCCAATTTCTGACATCCAGACCAGGGAACAACCAAACAAGTCTTCCACCTCCCCGATGATTGACTCTCCACAAGTTTGGGTATAGAGCCATGGACTTTCCGACATCGGCCAATCCCAACGTCCGACTTCCAACAAGTCTGACTTCTCACCATCATGGACTTTCCGATATTTGACTTCTTACTAGTTCGGACATCCCATATTGAAGAAGTCTGGACATCTTAAGGACTGACTTTGTACGAAGTCTAGACGTTCCAACGTCTAACTTACAAGTTCAGACATCCCAATGACCGACTTACATGTACTGCCCAACCTTACTTGCAACATGGACACCCAACTTGCAAGCACCGCCCGACCTTACTTCCATGAGTTGGGCGCCTGACTTGCAAACACCACCAAACTCTTGGCCTGAAGAGTCAACCACTCGACTCCTAACTCATCGAGTCAACCACCTGACTCTCGACCTCAATTTGACTAGTCGACCACCTGACTCTCGGCTCGAAGAGTCAACCACCTAACTCCCAACTCATTGAGTCGATCACTAACTCCACGTCGACCAATTTGATGAGTTAACCTAAAATTCAATTCAATGAGGTTGACCACCCGACTCCCAATTCGTCAAGTTGACCAACCTACTCCACTTCCACCCGACACCCTACCTCAATTCGGCGAGTTGACTACCTAACTCTTGACCTAAATTCGATGAGTCGGCCACCCGATTCCCGACCTCACTCTTATGGATCAGTCACCCGACTCAAAATTCATGCCCGACCTCACTCCCAAGAGTCAGGCTCGCGACATCCTTCGAGCTACACCGGACTAGCCGACATTGGCACGGCCCAACTTCTGCAAGACAAGGCCTAACAACACAATAGGTGTGAAAAGCCCCGCATGTACCAGCGTAGGCATCGAGAGGTATGAATGGCCCACTCGCCAATCGCCGACTCATAATAAGCCCAGCACAAGGGGACATGAATTAAATTCCTCACGAAACTTGACCACTACTAGAGATATACTTCCCGGCCCCTTCAACGTCGAGAAGTGGGGGACAAAAAATGATATAGTGCACGCACCCCAACTCCAACTCCCCGCCAACATATACACTCCCTGCTCCCCGGCAAAGAGATGGATAGGCCGACTTTACCCCAGGGGTGGCAGGCCGGCGGCAGGCCTGATATCGCTTTTCAAGAATCACATGACAGACATCTACATGTATCACCTCAAATGTCGGACTCCCACCATTATGAACACCTACACTTGCAACCCGACTCACCCAAGTTTGAATTCATGAACACCATGTGGACATCTTGTGGATTCGACACTCGACTCAAGGAAGTAGGCCAAAACATCTCTTCTAGCCGCCCAACTCAAGGAAGTTAGGCATCGACAGACATCGAGCCAACCCCGACTCCCCACTTACGGAAGTTGAGTACCACGGAAACACCCTATTAAAGGAAGTCGGGTACCATGGATACTGCGGTAGCTGGTGCCTGACTCAAGGAAGTTGGGTACCCATGAACACCGCGGCAGCCTCACACCAGACTTAAGGAAGTAGGGTACCATGGACACACTCGACTCAAGCAAGTCGGGTACCCTGGACACTGTGATAACCCTGGCATCCGACCCAAGGAAGTCGAGTACACACGGATACCACGGCAACCCCAACACCCAACTCAAGGAAGTCGGGAGTCACGGACACCGCGGCAACACCGACTCCCCATTTACAGAAGTCGGTTGCCAAGAAACACAGGCAGCGACACCAGTGCCCTACTCATGGAAGTTGGGTACCACGGACACACCCAACTCAAGGAAGTCGGGTACCACGGACACACCCAACTCAAGGAAGTCGGGTACCCCGGACCCCGCAATAATCCCTATGCCCGACTCAAGGAAGTCGGGTGCTTTAGAACCTCGACAACCTCGATGCCCGAGTCAAGGAAGTCGAGTACCCACAGATACCATGGCAACCTCGACGCCCAACTCAAGGAAGTTGGGTGCCATGGACACCATGGCAACTCCAACTCCCCACTTATGAAAGTTGGGTACCACAGACAGACCTGACTCAAGGAAGTCGGGTACCCTTGACACCACGGCAATCTCGGTGCCAAACTCATGGAAGTTGGGCACTAATGAACATCGAGCCTACCCCAGTGTCCAACTCAAGGCAGTCGGGTACCCATGGACATCGCACCGACACCAGTGCCCGACTCACAAAAATCGAGTACTGATGTACATCCTGCCAACCCCGGCACCCGACTCAAGGAAGTCGGGTGCACAAAAGGTCTAGAAATTCTAACATCCAAACTTCCCAACATCCAACTTTATCAAGTCGGGACCGGGGTACAAAAATTTTTCGACCTCTCGATGTCGATCTTTCACAAGTCTGAACTGGGGACAAAACAAATTTTTGGTCCCTCGATGTCCGATTTTCACAAGTCCAAACCGGGGGACAAAATTTCGATTTCTCGATGTGCTAGTTTCATAAATCTGAACCGAATCCTTAGCCTGCAGAAGTTTGACTTTTAGCATTAGGAACCGAAGACCACATCGACCACGTTTCAAAATTATCCTCTCTGGTGGTTCCTCTCCAATCGAACACATCTACTTCTTGGTATTACACACGTCGAGAAGCGGGGGACTAATGATATAGACAGATGTATCATTGCTCGCCGACTCTCTTCCTAGTGGAAGTTGTCCACAAAGTCCGACTTCCTCCGACTTTCATCCACATGACAGAAGTCGAACAAGTCCGACTCTCTCCTACATAAACACCCACTAAGCCCAACTCTCTCCCATGTGGACATTGTCCACTAAGTCCGAATTCATCCGACTCCCATCCACATGACAGAAGTCAGACAAGTCTGACTTGTTCCCATATTACGGACGTCAGACATCCAATTCCGACTTTCTCCTATGTGGATGTCAGACATCCTCCAACTCAGACCCTCACCCATGTGCTAAACACGTGGGACCGGCGACTACGTCTATCCTCCGTACTAATTGGGATCTATATATAGTCCCCATCAAGGGTCCAGGTAATTCATTATTCCTCCCCTCTTCAACATCTCCTCCTTCTCGTCCCTCCTCCTCTTACCCAGATCACTCTCTGACTTAGGTATTGGAGGGCCATTTTGGGGAACCACCAGGGACTTGACTTCTTTGTAGGTCTCCGATGAAGTCCGCCCATCTTCTCCATCTCGAGGCTAACTCTGATTTCACTCGAGGATCTCTCAACTGGATAGGCCACCCCAAGGTCCTATCAGTAAACAACCTTTGCAGACTCAATCTCCATGCCACCTCTAGGGGTTGAACAGAGGGTGCTCGAAGTGAGAGCCTGAGCGGGAGGCCACGGGGCTGGCATTGAGACTAGCCAAAGGCGGTGTCAATCAATTCCCCCTGTCCATCATCTCTTGAGCATCGATGGTGCCAAGCCGTTGAGTGAGCTCAACCATCTTCTGACTAAATGAGCCGTTGTGCTGATGGGTTCGGCAAGAGAACGGCTCTACAATAAAGGAAAGTCGGAGCTACTGAGTTGTATTTCTTCGATTAGGCAAGACTAGATGCAGCAGTTGGGTCGGTGAGACCGAATTTTTGCTTGTCGTCCTCCTCTGGCTCGAGTTTCTACCTTTGTGCATGTCTCGAGTCAGTAACTCCTCCGAAGTAACATGCATAAAACGACAGGGTAAATAGAGGGAGATGAGTAAAATGATGAGTTGTTGAAATCAAGATAAGAATCTCGAAAGATCCATGACATCACATAGTAAAAATCCCGAACCCATGAATTGAACAGGGCAGTATTGAATCAAATAACAAGCTCCACTTCGGTAGGAGATCGGGCCTACATCTGTTGGTGATTACAGAGAAGACTCATACAGTATTTCAATATATAAAGCCATATGAAATTTCCATACGTCATCAACAGAATGAAAGAGGATCAACATATGAGACTCATGGCATTTCAATATATAAAGCCATATGTAATTTCCATCCTCCATCGGCAGAATGAAAGAGGATGAACATATGCGACTTGAACAGTGCCTTCCAGGGTTGTGTTCCGGCTAAATGTCCTGCCTGAAGCAAGAGGGTGTTCCGACTGAGTTGGCTTGGTTCCAGGTGACTTGTATGAAGAGGGGCGATTTTATTGGAGGAAGGTGTGCTAACGAGTTGACTCGGACTCGGCCGATCTGTGCAAAGAAAAGTTCCAACCAAGTCGCTCAGCCTGGTCGATTGGTTCTCGAATGGTGTTGAGAGTAGAATCCCACATCGACATTGACTAGATTAGACAACAAACTTAGATTTATAATAGAATTGGTTACCACCATCTATTAGTTTAGGCTTTTAGGTGGATATGGGTTCAAGACTCTTGTAAACCCATATAAAAATTTAACATGTTATTATCAAGTGGGCTCACGCTACGTCAGCCCTGAATGTGGAACTCATAGCCAGTAAGTCCAAGTCTAAAAGAAAAATGTTCGGCTTGTGGTTGTTGAACCCGAGTGTGGAACTTGTGGGATTATAGCGCGAGACCAAATGAATAATGCCCGGCTCGAGGCTAGTTGTCAGCCCAAGGGCGGGTGTTGAGAGTAGAATACCACATGACTAGATTGGAGAAGAAATTTTTGTTTATAAGAGAATTGTGTATCACCATCTATCAGTTTGAGTTTTTAGATTGATATAAAAGCAATTAAGTTGTGGAGCAGAGTAAAAGGTGACGGGCAGCCCCCATGAATAGGATAAAATAAATGAAGGAAAGACCAAACAAATAAATGAAAGGGTACAGATTGAGTTTCTGGCTCACTTAGTGGCACCATGTGTCCCACAATATGGGAAATAGCCAACTGAGAGTCCATGTCAATGGTCCAACTAATCTAGCAATCATACAACTTTTATTAACATGCGGAGAGAGTGAACTGACTGGACCACGAGCCCATGAGCTAGGATGCAAGCAGTCCAACCAATTAATAAATTAAAGCCCACCAATTGACTTGCTTGTGAAAATGGGATAATGAGATACTTCTCCACGTCAACATGCTCCCTGTCCTGTTGTTGCGAGGGTAAAAGCAAAGTGGAAAAAGTCTCATATGCGACCGTTATAGCACGTGATAGTATTAATATATATATATATATATGTATATAGTGTCGTAAGCTTATTAAAATAAGTTATTTTTAGGGCTATTTTTTTAGATTTTATTAAAAAAATTCTAAAAATAACTGAATTTTATTGACTTATAATATTATATCAGCATTGTCAAGTGATATGCTCGTTGCATACAAGACTCCCGTCCTGCTGCTAGGGGTGTGCACGGGTACTGGGTAGAACTGGAACCAGTTGGAACCTACCCGATAGGACAGGTTCTGGGTAAATACCAATGACATTCGGGTAGGGTCCGGGTAATGATTTACGGAACCTGTTAGAATAGGTTCCAGTTCCAGTTCCAACCATATAATATCCGGAACCGGAATCAAAATCGATTATATATTTAATCGATGATAATTTTCTCGTTCTTAGTTTAATTCTTGTGTTGCTTATACTCTTAAACTCCTAACTCAAATAAATTTTTATTTTACAGAACAATTATCCATTTATTATATTCAAAATATCAATGCAATTTATAAATAATAATGAAACATATTAAAAATTTATATAAATATAACAAATATTTATTATATCTTACACCGATATATTAAACTAATGATAGCAAAATTAAAACTATAAAAATTTACTATAAATCTAGTTTCTTAATTATAAAACATATGGATTATAGATATATATTCACAAAATTACCGTAACTAAAAGAGAAAAATGACAGGTTCCAACAAGGTACCCGAAACCTGTAGTATAACACAGGTTCCGAGTAGGGTCCGGTTCCTAATTTCACAGGGTAGGGTCCAGATCCAATAGTTAAGAACCGATTCTATATAGGGTAGGGTCCGGGTATTATGAAAAATATAAGGTACCCGGACCCGATCACCCCTACCCGCTGCTGCCGCTGCAGTGACAGGCAAGCCTAATGAATGTTGCCCACGCGACCACTACAGCACGCACCTTCCTCTTCATCTGTCTCACGCATTTTGGAGTTGCTCGTTTAGGGGTTCACCGAGTTTCATCCCGGCGTTTGTTTTCAACCTGTCGGGATCAGCGCACCCAGGCATAACAGGCTGTTTTTCTTTCGAAGCGAAGCTCGGAACGGAGTTGGTTCTGTCCTGGCGTGGCAGTGGAGGCGTATGGTAGGGGCCCGACGCAGCAATGGTTGTCGAATCTGAGGGCAGCTCGGAGTCTTCAAGGGCGACTTTGAAGTTGGTGAAGTCGGTAGTCCTCCATTCTCAGAATCGTCCAAGACGAGAGCGTCCAGAACAGATATGTGAGTCGAGCAGATGAGCAACTAATGAGTAGAGAAATGGTTGATTTTGATAACGGAAATAGCCAAGGGATCGTCAGCCTCGATCTCCGAGGTTTCTTCGCATGCCTGACCTCGATCTTTTGCTCATCGTAGTTCAATGGTTTCGAACTCTCAACGAGAGCACCAAATGATGAGAAAGTCCACATCAAACCTGGCTTGTGCTCATCTCCATGTCCGCATCTGAGCCGAGCAATCTACAAGAAAGCCGAGTCCGGGTGTGGAGGCTTGGATCGGATCTCCAACGCTCAACCTAGAGAGGAGAATATGAGTAAAGGAGAGGAAGATGTGTATCGAATAACTTTGTCTATCAGGTTTCAATCAATTTTGATGTATTTTGGATGTGATAAGATTGGATGAACCATTTCAACTGTAGTTGTTATCGTTGTTATCGACCATTTTGAGTAGCATGCTCTAACTCGGAATCTTGGTCTGATTTTGATACTATCTAATTACTTAAACAGCAAAGTGGCGGTACATCAAAGAGAACTGAGAGTATGATTCTGCAACCTTGATGTTGAGAAATAGAAGTACAGAAATGTGAAGAGTAACCGGTATTGCCTGACTTAGAAGGTTGGGACTAGGTTTGAATGGAGTTCCTTCTTTGAGATGAATAAAGAACCATCCTGCCTACCAAGATAGGAGGAGGAAGGATGTCGTAAATGACTCGTTATCTGTACCCCTTCAGAAGTCATATTGTGGTCAACGGTTACGAGATATCATTAGGTTAAACTACTATTTTGGTAATTATTGATTAGATACTCAAAATTTTCACGTTTACAAAGGTCTACATGGTTAATGACATTCGGTGTTATACTAAGACTCATGGGCGAACAATCTTTGTTATTTATCCATAACATGAATTGGATATAAACTCCCAAGCATTAAGTTACCAGAAATAATGATAGTGAGGGTCAGATACGAATCCATTGTGTTAAATGAATAACCGCTCCAGCGTATATTTGATCTGGAGATCACATATACCAGTATGAGCATAGATGATTTATACTCAAAATCCGTGGATCCTATAGTATCACTCAAGTCAGAAGCTCTTTCTTTGCCTAGAATCTGGAGCTGATGTTCAATCAGAACGGTACTGATTGAACCATGAGGGGCTATAATTTAGGCCGAACGATAACATTTGAATTATGTTTAATAGAAAGGAACTGAAGAGGTTGGAATGACCATTCTCTATCAATAAAAATGAGAAGTGAGTGGTCCATTAGCATCTCTTTGCTTCCCTTTGATTTGTTTATTAAGGGTCCACAAAATGACCAAATGCCTTTTGTAACCTCTTATTAGTAATGCTATGAACTTACATCTTCTGATAAAAAAGAAAAAAAGAAAAAAGAGAAGTGAGTGGAATGACCACTCCCTACCTTTTTCCAAGAAAACATTATTCCATTAATTTGAAGTAAAAGCTATAATAATGCAATACATATAATAACTTTTAACAGTGCAATAAGTAACAAAAACTGACATGTGAGGCTAAATTGCTCAGTTTATTCCATTCTTTTCGATTTATTCATATCAAATGTAGCATCGGTGCCATTGTACTCTAAGATTAACTGGGATGCCCAATGAAAAGCGAATGAACCTTCTTGCTGATCAGCCATAGGTTGAATAGGTGGGAGCTGATCATCGGGCTAAATATATTTCGCATACAAATGAAACCATAAATACACGAAAATTCCAACAACCGGATAAGTTGGAATACCTCCATTTTATGGTCGCATGCTTGTGGCAAATAGTAATGAGTGTCCCACTAACGAGGGTGATTGAATCCTAGGGTGCTGAACCGGATGAGTTGTTGACATATCTCTTGAATACAAGCTCACCCAAACATGGGTGAAAGTCTAACATGGGGTGCAGTCCCTGTCAGGTTCAGTGTTACATCCCCATCCAATCAAACCAACTTGTTAATTCAGCTAGAAATCAATTATATTCCCACGTAACCAATTTTTTATTACCTGGCTCGACATCAAGTATTTATTCCTCATGATTTCTTAACGATCACATTACTCGTTGGTACCCTGGTATTTTATAACCCAACCACGTTTTACCAGGATAGGTTACTCGGAATTTATAAGTACCAATAATCACTATAACTGATGGATCATATCACGATAGTTATGAGTACGCTAAGAGTATGATTAGTCATTAATATAAGCTACAGGTTTGGAACAGTGATCAACCAACCGGTACATTTGTATGGTTTAATCGGGTGCTATTAGATAATTGTGGAACTGGCATGCAGTAAAGAGCTCCAATACATAGGGCCCGCGTAATGGGGAAATAATAATCAATCATATCGTGATTGCGTTGATCATGTACATCTAGGGCTGGCCACAGGTCAGTTTGACCCCAAAACAGACCCTGAACCGACCCTGTCAAGCCCGGCCCAGAATAGGTAAAACCTAGAACCGGACCTAAACCTATCCAGAACCGGCTCCCTCATGATTCCAAGTTAGTTCCACTATCTACAAGAACCAGAACCGACAGTCCGAATCAGAACCTAAACCGCCCCGAAATCAGCGGTTCTAAACCGTAAATTAAATCAAAATAAGATTAATGACTCACAAGTTCATTATGCTCCGATGAGATCAAAATCATTTAACCTTTAATTATTACTTAAACACACACAATGTCAAGGGCTTTTCCTTTCATAAGTTCTTTGAAGAGCTCATTCCCTTTCTATTCTCGATGTGGAACAAATGAAACTTAAGAGCTTATAAAAAGGGAAGTTCGTTTACATTGTTCAAACACATAGTCATGCACACATGAAAATCATGTGTTTGAAATTTCTCGCTCTCTTAAAATTCTTTAATTTATTGAAGCGACCTAAACAGAATCGGATGACTTCGAATTGATGGTTCCTATAGATGGTGGAACTAGCTTGAAACCGTGGTTCAAAATCGGAATCGAATGGTTCCGAACCATCCCTGAACCGTTAATAGGCCGGCTCCACCCCTCCACAGAATAGGAACCGGCTGGTTCTGAAACCGTGACCAGCTTTATGTACATCAATCAATAACGCATATGCCCAATGCCCGCAGCCCTACTAGAATCAATACCCAAAAGGCTTTGTCCTCTATTTATAAGTTCAATTCAATAGCCATAATGGATTAAATCATGGACACAAATAGCAAGGACTGTAATGACGGAACCATTCGCACGAATTGACTAATTATGTGCTCTGTAAAATTGGATTGAGGCTCAAAAGGCACCTTTTATTATGAATATAACCAAATATATACACAATATTTTAATATCATACTTGTTGAATGGAACTGTAATATCCCGTATTTTGAGAATAAAATGTAGAGTTATGATTATATTATTTAGAGGGAAAATGAAAGATATTACGGAGATATTTAAGGAAGAATTACCAAAATATATATCCCGAAAGAAGATATTTATTAAAAAAATATATGTAAAAGAAGTTATATTTATTAACCAATTCAAAAAAAAAATCGTGTCCGACTAAACGATTAAAACTGTCAAATATCTATGGATGAAAAATCTTAACTGAAAGATAGCGATGATATCCATAAAATTTGTGGATTTTTATCTATAAAATAGAGTAAATTAGAAGAGTTAAAAAGAGATGAAGATACTGATAAAAAAATTTAAGAAGAAGAAGAAGAAGATTTTTATCAATGACTCAAACGTGGGCCGAAAATCTACTAACAGAACAGGGTCAGTTAATGGAAAATTGTGGGGAGAAAATGTCAATTGATAATGAGTGGAACTATAAGTTCGTTCGTGAGTTATCTTGTTGAAACAAATATGGGAGAAAGCGGGGAAGAGGGAAGCATTGGCATCGAAACCAGGTTTAAACTCATTGATCGATTCAAAGACATCAATTAGGTAAGTCAATTTCCTCTCCTTAATCAGTCCCTTGATAGCTATAGCTTAGTATAGATAGAATTAGAGAGAAAAAGAAAAGTTCGGTTGAAGCCGTTAATGGTGAAATTTTATAGAGATCTTTTTCTTTCTAGAAATTTCATAACTCTAAATTGCTTAGATTACTAGGAAGTCTTGGTATTTTACGACACTTCATTTTATTTAATGGTTTAAAAGTTATTACGATTTGAGTTTTCAAAAGTTATGTTAACTCGTGATTTTGAAGGGATGATTCCAACTTGATTTTGTATCTTTGGATGTTCTATTTATTTGTTAATCATAGCTCATCACATAAGGCTTTTAACGACTTTAAAAAGACTGATTTTCGAGGTTGGTTGACCAAGATACGATTTTTCAAATTTGAACTCATGAACTGTCCAAAACTATCATTATTTTTGAACAGTTGATTTTGAACCATATTCTTGAAAAGAATTCTTTGTGCTTTGAACTTGTTCTTGGCTCTAAAAAGAAGTTCGTATTGTAAGGTTTTGGTATGTACCAAGAACACCTAATTTGATTGTTCGTGGAAAGAGAACCGACTCCTCAAAGTTCGCATGTTGTGCAGTTCGATTCTAAACAAACCAACAGCTTTGAAAGGCTCGTTTGGCCTAATATGAACTCAGATATTAACGATTTTTGCACCGTTGGACTCGCAATTAAATGTACTATTTTCTATGATTTTCTTGATATTTTTCTGAAATACTTCAATTTTACCGAATTTTTCGAAGAACGATGAATTTTATTGATTTTATGTGCTATAAAAGGTATTTCAAGTCTGGAATATTTTATAGTATTCCTTTCTGAAATTTTATCATTTAAAATACTGAAAATTGTTATTTAAGAGAATTTGAGGAAAAGTCAATAAATAGTATTTAATTTTTGTATTTTATGTGATGTTTCTAATTAAGAATTTACTAAAATAATTATATTAGAAGATAAGTTTTTACGAACTTTATGAAAATACTTAAGTGGTCGAAGTAAATTACGATCTAAGTGTAGCCAAGGTTAGAGCATTTTGAGATTTTTTAGGACCATCTAGGTTAATTTGGTATATTTGTATAAACTAGTAATGACGTGATATTTCAATTATAGGGTTATCTTCTAATTTGGATTGTTGACAGCGAGTTAACGATTACGGGACAGTTAAGGTAAGTAATTTGGGACTCACTTCTATTATTTGTGAAATTATGAAATATTGTTTTATGCGTGTCATGATTATTATTCCAAACTATTCAATTTAAAAAAATGAGCATGAAATATGATTTATGATCTTTTTTAAAATAAGGATCAAGTGTCGAAAGATTATTGAAGTATAATTTTATTGAAAAATACATAAATTATGTGACGATTGAATTATTGATTATATGTATTGTGAAAGATAATTTATTTATGTGAAATTATCTGAATTTACTGAATTATGAAAATTTATTTGGATTTGAATGGTATTAAGTTTTTCATTTGATGCTCATCTGTCTACTACGTACCGAGTATTGTAATACATTGAACATGCTAGCTAGCGAATTATCTGGGTCGAACCGGCGACGCAACCGGCAGAATCTCTGAGTCGTTACCAGCGACGATGCTGGTATCTGGGTCTGTATGACAGGACGAAGTGTCACCGTAGTATCAAAGATAATGAGTGTAAAACGTCTGACTCTGATTATTGAAATTTCTGAATGATGAAAAATTTCTGAATGAGCCATATGATTTGAAGTTATTATCTGAACGATTTCTGGATATTCTGAAAATATTTTAAAATGTATATTTTTCTGAAGGATGGAACTTTGAGTTGCAATAATTGCAAAGGATTGTTTCGAACTAATTGCTGTAAATAAGAAAACATTTATATGGACGCTTGATTGGGTAGAAGTGAGAACTGGTTACTTAATAAGCAATGAGTTACTTACTAAGCGATGAGCTTACTCATTTCTTATCATCTCCCCAGATTTGGAATCAGGAAAATTCTAGAGGTTAGCAGTTTAACAAACTTGTTTGAGGATTAATGGTGTGCTGAGGATCTCCCTGGAATCTTCCTAACTTTATTTTGGTTAGAATGGAAACTGTTAGGCCATGGGCCAAGGGCCCAAAGCCCAGGTTCAGAGAGGCACTTTGAATTTCAAATACCGGTAAGAACGGTTGCAACGGACAAATAACGGTCAGTTAATATGGTCATTATATATGTAGGGATAACTGCCCCATGGGAGACCCCATTCCGAATTCCGTAACATTTGGCGCCGTCTGTGGGAAATTCGGAAAAAGGTCATGTGATGATCCAAAGTAGAAGCGGTGGCTGGTCGACACCGGCATTGGGTCATGTAGCCGAAGAACAGCCATGTGATGGTACGAAGGAAAAGTGGCTGGTCATCACTGTCTTGGGGATGAAAATCGGCCATTAAAAGGAAATCATCCATCACAATCCATGCAGGCACCAACAAAACATGGAGGAGCAGCAGATGGTTGGCACCATCTCAAGGTAAATTAATCTATAGCCCATGATCCGGGTTTTGGCGGTTTGTTGCAATATGGAGAGATTGCTCGATCACAATCCGGAGAATCAATGAGATAATGATGAAAAGGAAGATGATGCAAGACAAGAATTCTAGAAAAAGATTGTGTAAAAAATCGTGAAACGAGCGTGCGAAGTGGAAGTAACCGCTACTATCGTTGCTGCAAGCGGAAGTAACCACCGCCGCCTCAAGCAGGTGCCGCAAATAACCATCTCCATCGGAGAAGGAAGTAACCGCTACCGCCGCTGCTGCAAGCGGAAGTAACCGCCGCCGCCGCAAGCAGGTGCCGCAAATAACCGTCTCCATCGGAGAAGGAAGTAACCGCTACCGCCGCT
>JAOYND010091052.1:0-10823 GCA_025802135.1 Lagerstroemia fauriei | reverse complement strand
ATGTTTTTTTAGTAAATCATGATTTTAGTCCTCAAATTTATAGCGAACCATCAATTTGGTCCTCACTGTTTAATCTCGTCGGACAATTTGGTTAAGATGCTATAACACTGTTTACAGATGCTGACGTGGACAGTGACGGCCACTTTTCTCTTGCGATAATTGATGGATTTTGAAGCTTCTACATCAACAGCAGATTGTTACCAAGGATGGGATAATATGTCCACCATTTGTGTTGTAGTGTTGTTGTCTTCTACGATAAAAATTTTTCGTAAATTAGACTGAAATATCTTTTGGGGGTAAATGGCAACTGAAATATCCCAGAATGCAATCCACACGAATAAGAGATTTTATTGTGCCTTCAAACTTAGCAACACAGATGATTAATTGACTAGTTACTTTCTAACGCACGAATGTCCTCTTGTAATAGTCTTATTCGATAATATGGTGTAGCCTCCTCTGCTTCATATTCAGTAGACATAAAAACATAATGATTATCTTGATGACTGCATGCTGCTTTCATATATTTTATGGCTTCCACGTTGACTGACTTTGGCTTTGGGGAAGGACTTAGACTTAGAGGGCTCTTCCAATCCCATCTGCAAAATAACACAGCATCTGATCAGATTGATCCTTTCTCTCAATGCATGTACTGCACACTTGTTAGAGATTATATATTCGCTGGTATGAATTTCCTGTAACCGTTAGTAAGGCCTTTTTGTTTTGATTAGGCAACAAGATTAGCCATTCCATTTCTAGTTCTCTGCTCCATTCCGATTCCAATTCCATTCCCATTTTTGTAGTGAGAAACAAACAGTTTGCTAAGATTTAGTTATAGATTTAGGACAGTACCAACAACATTTAGGAGCCTGCTTTACAGGAGATCCAAAAACAGGGCCACGCTCTGCACAAAAACGATTAAGTTAGCCAGTATTGGGAAATCATGTATATCTCAGCAACCAAATGCGTTTATAATAAAAAATTATATTTTCTAATCATAAATAAACTGGGCCTAAAAAATATGTGTATTGAAGGGAATTTCATGTCAATCTTGAGATGAAACTTAATATTGGAGTACGTAGTAGTTTAATGTATTCTACAATCCTTTCTATTAAATATTCATCTAGACCTACAAGAGTTTCAGACCCATATGCACCTAAAAGTCTAAGTTAACAGATAATGGTACCCAATTTTCTTATAAACTCATGTTTCTTCTTTTATTTAGTCGATACAGGATTTAACTCTTAACACTTCCTAATTGCCGCTCAGGTAAAAAAAAAAAAAAAGTCCTTCCTGGAAAATGCCATCGCAGTCGCAGGTTTTTATCATTCAGAAGGGGGAGAATACCTGGGAACCACCAGGAGCTGGCGTTGGGGGCGTATGACCCACTCCGATCACTGCGCGTCAACAAATAATGATTTGGCATCCCGATAGTTTGCAACAACATGGAATCCAAAAGCTCTCGAGGCACAAAAGTCGAATATGAAATTAAATTGATTTTTCGTATTGCTTGACAAAATAATTTTTGGACCACGCTCATGAAACTTGATTCCGCTCGATTAGATTGAAAAGAACAAGGAAAGGAAGAGCGCTTATGGGGATCATACTTGGCAGAAGCAAAGGAGAAGACCAACGTTGTGATCATCATAACGATGAGAAGTTTGAAGAATACAACAGAAAACGACGAGAATACAGCAACTGCTTCGTGTGCCATCCCTTTGTTTTTATAATCAAATGATGTAGTTGGTACTCTCTGGTTGTAATATAATATGAAGCAATGTCATCCCGACCGCACTCGCCTCCCACTGGCCATGTCCCTTTATAATGGGCTCTACCTTGTTGGAATTTGCTGGATGAACGTAAAGGATGGTTTAGAAATTAATTAGACATTGACTTTTTCCCTTTATTATTTGCGTCCCTTAGTTAGTCCCCCATTTCTTTCTTTAGTTCGTTTTAGTCCGATGACTTTGCACACTATTTTGTTTTATTTCTTTTCTATTTTATTGCTCATTTGAACCCATCCTTGCACCGGATTTTCTATTCGATTTTGTTCCAACTCTCTCTCTTTTGTTACTTCCTAATTTTGTTACCTTTGATCCTATAATTTAACGCAGGAATTTATTGTGGCACCACTTACCACATGCCAAATCAGCAAAGTTTTAAAAATGTTGAAAAATAAAAAGAAGACTGTAAAAAAAAAAGAAAAATATATGAAATACTTTAAAAATATTTTCATTTCTAAGTGTTTCTAAATTAAAATAGGAATTACAAAAACTTCAAAATATTCTAAAATCCTATTTGCAATTCCAGGAGTGTAATTAATTATTTTAAAGAAATTCTTAAAATTACTTTATAATTTTCTTAGCTTGCAAAGGTGCCTCTTTACTATTTCAAGATTATAATTGAATAACTGAGAAATTTAAAATTTGAAAAAACAATTTTATAAATTTTTATTTTTATCCCATGCATTTTTTTTCCTAAGCGCATTAGATGCATTCAGACGTTATAAAAACTTTTAAATATTCTAAGAAATCCTTTACAATCCAAGAATCCAACTTATTACTTTATAAATTTGAACTATCAATAATTTATTAGCTTTTTTATTTTTTAATTTTTACAATTTTTTTCATTTTATTGCAGCAAATTTTTTTAGTGAATGTTTTCTCTAAATATTTAACTCATTAAAAAAAAAAGATCAAGTCTGCGTAACTAAGTGAAATATTGCGACAAAATTATTTCGGTATTGCAACATTTCTTTCATCACATTAGGTGAATTTGTTACCACAAAAATCGAATTCTGTCATAATACACTGCAGACCTTTTTTAACAAAAATTTGCGGAAAAAAAAGAATATTTAGTGATAAAATTTTTTTTCGATTTCGTAAAAAACATATCTAGTGATAAAAGTAAATCTGCGATAAAATTTGTACTGTCATTGGGAGATGACAACACATTCTAGGTCAACTCCTGGACCAAGTTCGAACCAGATAGTATGTCATATTACAAGATCACGAATACTGCAATCTTGCATTTCTTGTCATTTTCTGAATTTAATGTGGAAATACAAACTGAAGAGTGAAGACGCAATACTTATGAGTATCATTACGTCGGTTTAGCCACAGAAAGGTGACTGACTAATTGACCCATATCGATGAACTATGCATCTCCAAAGTAAAAATTTATTTTATAATTTGTACATAATTACTCTTGCATATCTCAACTTATACCCACTGTGAAAAGTAAACTTGAAGCGGGGCAGAGTGCAGCATCGACCAACTCCGACATATGGACTTCTCCGGCCATGTACGGCCTTTCAAGGTGCTTTCTGTAGATGCAAAAATTATTCATAGATAGTCAGTGCCTCACACATTAAATTTTTTTTTTGGGTGCATGACCATCCGGTATCCGCTATCCCGAAGGACCTGACTAATCCGGATTAGGGGTACTGTCGGGCGATTTCCTGGTGACCCCTCCCAAGAAGGTCTGTTGCGTCCATAGGGACTCAAAACTGGGTCATCTACTTAAGTGACTGAAGCCGCCTCACACATTAAATTACTTTCTTTGTATATATTTTTAGTTATAACTAGAACGAAGATGGATTAAGGGCAAATAACATGAAATTTTATTGGTTTGTAGTACCACGTCAGCACTGTCACGTGATATATCCGTTAGACATAATACCCTCCATAAAATCAAGGTTACCTGAGAGCCGAGGCCTTGGGAAGCACCTACAGTGAGTTAGGACTGGGGATCCTCGAGTCGAGGTTAGTCTCGGCCAAGAAGTTTAGATTAACCTTGTAGCGCTCTCGAGCAAGGGGACAAATTACCACGAGGCGGTCATTCTCTTCCGTCATCGGGCTAACATCCGAGTCGGACATTTTCTCTGTACTCGATAAACTGGCCATGAGCCAGACATTTTTCATCCGGTCTTCAGCTTAACTGGCCACGAGTTCCACACTCGGACCGGCGCGGTATGAGTTCAGAATCGATCCGCTCTGATACCATATTAAATATCCACCTAGGCATACAAGAGTTTCAGGCTCATATCCACCTAAAAACATAAATTAATAACTGGTAGTGTCTAATTCTCTTATAAATCCAAGTTTATTCTTTAACCTAATCGACGTGGGATTTAACTCTCAATCCTTCCTAAATGCCACTCAGTTAAAAAAAAAACACACACACACACACAATCCTTCCTGGAAAAGGCCATCACAGTCGCAGGTTTTTATCATTAAGGAGGAGGAGAATACCTGGAGGCAACCAGGAGCTGGCGATGGGGGCGGATGACCCACTGGCCCCGGTCTGTTAGCTGCGCGTCAACAAATTATGATTTGGCATCCTGATAGATTGCAACAACATGGAATCCAAAAGCTCTCAAGGCACATAAGTCGAATATGAAAATTGATTTTTCGTATTGCTTGACGAAGCAGTAAAACTTATGGGCATTCGTGGAACTCGATTCCGCTCAATTAGATTGAAAAGAACAAGGAAAGGAAGAGCGCTTACTGCGACAGTTCTTGGGAGAAGCAAAGGAGAAGACCAACGTTGTGATCATCATAACGACAAGAAGTTTGAAGAATACAACGGAAAACGACGAGAATACAGCAGCTGCTTCGCGTGCCATCCTTTTGTTTTTTTAATCAAATGAGGTAGTTCGTACTCTCTGGTTGTAATATGATTGTAAAGCTGCGTCCTCCCGACTGCACTGTCTTTACACTGACCATGTCCCTTTATAATGGGCTCTACCTTGTTGGAATTTGCTTGATGAACGTAAAGGATGGTTTAGGAATTAATTAGGCACTGACTTTTGCCCTTTATTATTTGCGTCCCTTAGTCCCATTTCTTTCTTTAGTTCGTTTTAGTCCGATGACTTTGCACACTTTTTTGTTTTATTTCTTTTCTATTTTATTGCTCATTTGAACCCATCCTTGCACCGGATTTTCTATTGGATTTTGTTCCAACTCTCTCTCTTTTGTTACATCCTAATTTTGTTACCTTTTGATCCTATAATTTAACGCAGGAATCTGTTGTGGCACCACTTACCACATGCCAAATCAGCAAAGTTTTAAAAATGCTGAAAAATAAAAAGAAGACTGTAAAAAATAGAAAAATATATAAAATAATTTAAAAATATTTATTAAAATATGAAAATTGCTAAAAACATTCAAAGTATTAAATTATACATATAGAAGTTAAAGATTTTGAAATAACAGTGAATTCAGGAAGAAATATTTTATAAAATAACCTATAAATCTCAATACTTCCTTATAAAGTAAATATTTTAAATATTAAAAATTTGAAGAAAAAATTTCCTCCGTGGCTTTAAGAATTCATTTTTTGTTTAATTTGTAAAATACTCCTGCATATTGATTGCTCTAAAAACTTATTTGTGAGTCTTGCTTAAAAGTTTGTTAAATCCACGTTAATAAATTAATGGAAATTGACAATGGCATCAACCAACGAAATGTATTTGAGACAAAATAAAAATTTGCGCATTGTTATGTTACAAAATAAAACTTAGAATAAAATTGAATTTTTTAATAAAAATTAAGCTTTTCATATAATTTACCCCTTTCCTTTTTATACGATTTAGTGTATGATATTTAAGGCTGGATTAAATAATTCCACAGTGATGAAGAAATTACTGCTGTGATTTCTCATGAATTTGGACATTAAAAATTTAATCGTATTACCCATTGCTTCGTGAGCACATATTTCATCTGCAAATAATATGATAGCCGAAAAAAGATTGCCGAAACGGTTATAATATTCATCATAATTTAATCGGAAAATCACTATCTAATTCATCTTTACTAGTTTCTCTAATAGAAAAGTGGATGAAAGGATAAAATTGAAAATCAATAAAATATATAGGAAGAAAAGAAACTAAGGAAATGGAGAAGACTAGAATCGCAAAGTGTTTAAAGTTACAACCTAAAAATGAACAAAAACATTTAAAAGGGAACAAAACAGAAAAGTAAGTAAAGTAGTTTATAGTCTTTATCTCATAAAGGTCTATTTTCTCAGTAATTGATCGTTAAAAAATGTCAAATTTGACGGGCGAGAAATAGGTGCAATTTGACATAGTCGTGCAATTATGTCGTTGTCGATTACTAACTTGCTCCTGGAAGACTTGGGACTTCCGGTCTGAGTAATGTGCTCATGAAACTATTTCTATGTATTTTCCATGCCCAAAATCTTCCTAATTGATAAAAAAAAAATCTTTCATCGAAACCAAATCACTTACTTTAGCCCATATCCATAAATATCTCAAATTACATTTTAACAATTTATTTTTAAATCGAAAACCAAGGATAAGCAGCCAATCTTGTAATTTTTGGACTTTCCTTTTCTATACTGCGGCCTTCGAGCATTTTTTTAAAAAAAAATTTAGGAAAAAAACTGTTAATTTACTCACTTAATGATTAAATTGCCACTATTTCAAGGTTTTCTGGTGGACAAGAATGAAACTTGAGCAGATTCCAAAAAAAGAAAATAAGAAAACTAATTAAAATGGATCTGATTCTGGCTCTACCACACATAATATATAGAAATGGAACCGCTATTCAGAACAAGGTATATAAAAAGGAGCATGGAACATAGAACACACAACCCCAACTTTCACAACCTTCTATTCTCGATAAAGCTTAAATTGGTTGACGTGATAGACTGTGAATTCGTTGTACTGAACTTAGGAATTAGGTTATGCTAAGTTGCACCTTGTGTACAAGATTGGCATGGCCTATTCACTGGAGCTGGATTTTCCTTGCTTCTACTTATATTTCGTGCAAGAAGGATTTTCTTCATTTATTTTTAATTTCAAGTTTATATATTTGCTGTATGTCAAGATATTTGAAATTATATTCTTTTAATATATT
Organism: Lagerstroemia fauriei; assembly: GCA_025802135.1. Taxonomy (NCBI): domain Eukaryota; kingdom Viridiplantae; phylum Streptophyta; class Magnoliopsida; order Myrtales; family Lythraceae; genus Lagerstroemia; species Lagerstroemia fauriei. Next base: position 3,945 of record JAOYND010091052.1, on the reverse strand, counting down.
TATGGTCTCTACATATAGTTTCGAAAGCTTTCCTCTTACATGATCGTGGGAGAGAGTCGAACCAGGAAATCATCCCTGACCTCCAATTCCTTTTAACCGAAAAATTTTGAGATACTCGCGTGCTTCATCGATCAGTCTTCCATCCAATGGCAAAAATAGCAAAATATTTCTCTTGACCGTCCTAAGTCATCCCATCCTTCAGAGTTAACTTCCCTAAATCGTTACTAACTTCAGCTCTACGACAAGTTGTTGTATCTTGGAAGACGGATATCCACGCTTTCTTGGCACAACCGAGAGGGAATTAATTAGTTTTAAGGACATTGTCACTGGTATAGGCTCGACAACCACGGATATCCACGTCATTGTATCTTATTGACCGGTATCACCAAGTAAGCATTGTCACGTGGCGATGCCTTGACACAAAAATACCTTCTCTTATATAATAGCACATTAGATATTAGCATGCATTTGGCGGTGCTCCGTTCGCTTATAATACGAGCCATTGGGATAAATTAACTACGTAAAGTTTGGGTTAGAATTTGAGTCCCGTCTTTTTATTGACGACAGTGATGTGAAACTTGTGGTTGTGAACCGCAGTTGGAAGTCTACGTCCACGCTTGGAATTTGACCATGCCTTGATCATCTCCATCGGTTCATTCAAATCGTGTATGATACGCTTAAAAGTTAGTAAAAAGTTTCGATCAAGAAAGAAAAGTTCTCGCTTTTATTCAATAATTTAATATTATTGTATGTGGGGAAGATATTATCCTTATCATTAAGGAAAAAGAATATTTGATAATAAGATTGTTTTGACAATTATGTTTGTAGACACCTAATTTTTGACCGGAAAGAACTCGAACATCAATTTTAAGAAAATGAACAGACTCGTGTAGATTGACAATTATGATGATTGAGGTCAAATTTAATTTCTAAAATGCGGTGATCTCGAAGAGCATTGAATCATCTTTAATTCGATGTATCTCGAGACCTGAGATTCAAATAGGAATGTAGACCCTAATTTTAACTCGGATAGACCATGTTTCATTTTTATTTTATTTTTATTGCCAATCTTTATTTCTACTTTCTTATTTTTATATTTTACTTTTATCCTTAAAAAAGGGAAGAAAAGGCCAAAAAAAAAGAGTTAAATCAAAAAAGAGAAAGAAAAAGAAAAGGAAAAATCAGTGTTGAGGACTGGACGTCCTCTGTCTTCTTCTTCTGTCCTCTCTCTCGTAGGCAGAGAATTTAATAGCTCGGCCCGCTAATGCCTTGCTGATATATGCAATCGGATGGCCCTCTTGCATAAGTACCGCCCCAATCCCTTCCCCTGAAGCATCCGTCTCGATAACAAACTCCTTGGAGGGGTCGGGCAAGGCTAGCACCGGTGTTGTTATCATGGCCATTCTGAGCTTATTGAAGGCCTCTGTTGCTTGATCTGTCCAGTGGAATGCATCTCTCTTAAGGAGTTCAGTGAGGGGTTTGCTCAGCTGCCCATAGTTCTTAATGAATCTCCTATAATACCCAGTAAGACCCAAGAATGCTCTCAACTGCTTGAGGGCCGGTGGGTCGCCAGTTGATTCAGTCTGTGACCCACTCCTTTGTGTCAATTTCCGGTGTTCGACTTTTGTGTTGCCTAAAAAGGTTATTCGAGTTGTTACATGAAAGTGTACAAATTTTTAAGGTAAGGCAGGGGCAATCCGTGAGGGAGCAGGAGGTGGGGGCATTTGTAGCTCCATGGACAATTGTGTGTTTATATAAAGCTGTGGCGAGTTTGGAAGTGAAGGATTTGAACTGGGGATTCTTTTACTTTCTGTTATTTTCCATTTCTAAGTGTTTCTAAATTAAAACAGGAATTACAAAAACTTCAAAATATTCTACAAACCTATTTGCTGTTCCAGGAGTGTAATTAATTATTTTAAAGAAATTCTTAAAATTATTTTATAATTTTCTTAGCTTGCAAAGGTGCCTCTTTACTATTTATAGATTATAATTGAATAACCGAGAAATTAAAAGTTTGAAAAAACAATTTTTAAAATTTTCATTTTTATTTCATGCATTTTTTTTTCCTAAGCGCATTAGATGCATTCAGACGTTATAAAAACTTTTAAATATTCTAAGAAATCCTTTACAATCCAAGAATCCAACTTATTACTTTATAAATTTTAACTATCAATATAATTCAGTTATTTTTCGGGTTGTCTTTTTTATTTTTAAAATTCAAAAAATCTTAAAATAACTTAATTTTATTGGTTTGTGATACCACGTCAGTAATATCACATGATATACCCGCTACACACAATACTCTCTCCACAAAATCAAGGTTACCCGATAGCCAATGCCTTAGAAGCACCTGCAGTAGGTTGAGACCAAGGATGTGCGAGAAGAGGTTAGTCTGAACTAAGAATCTAAGATTAACCTCGTAGCAGTGTAAAAATGATATTTTCTAATCATAAATAAACTGGGCCTAAAAAATATTTATTGAAGGGAATTTCATGTCATTCTTGAAATGAAACTTAATATTGGAGTACGTAGTAGTTTAATGTATTCTACAATCCTTTATATTAAATATTTACCTAAACCTACAAGAGTTTCGACCCATATTTACCTAAAAGTTTAAGTTAATAGATGATGGTACCTAATTTTCTTATAAACTCATATTTCTTCTTTAATCTAGTCGATACAGGATTTAACTCTTAACACATCCTAAATGCTGCTCAGTAAAAAAAAATCCTTCGTGGAAAATGCCGTCACAGTCGCAGGTTTCTTATCATTCAGGAGGGGACGAATACCTGGCAACAACCCGGAGCAGGCGGTACAGGCGGATGACCTGGTTTGATAACTGCGCGTCAACAAATTATTGTTTGGCATCCCGATAGTTTGCAACAACATGGAATCCAAAAGCTCTTGAGGCACATAAGTCGAATATGAAAATTGATTCATCATGTTGCTTGACAAAACATTTTTAGACCACGTTCACGGAACTCGAGTCCACTCGATTAGATTGAAAAGAACAAGGAAAGGAAGAGCGATTACCGCCACCGTCCTTGGGAGAAGCAAAGGAGAAGACAAATGTTGTGATCGTCATAAGGATGAACAATTCGAACAATACAACGGAAAATGATGAGAATACAGCAGCTGCTTCTCGTGCCATCCTTTTGTTTCTTTAATCAAATGATGTAGTTCGTACTCTCTGGTTGTAATATGATATAAAGCAGTGTCCTCCCGACTGCACTGGCTTTACACTGACCATGTCCCTTTATAATGGGCTCTACCTTGTTGGAATTTGCTGGATGAACGTCAAAGATGGTTTAGAAATTAATTAGCCACTTAGTTCTTCCCTTTTTTTTTTTACCTGATCAAACACTGACTTTTCCCTTTGTTTGACTCAGTTAGTCCCATTTCTTTCTTTAATTCATTTTTTTCCGATATACAAAGGAGACAAGTAAACCTAAAAGGGGTAGAAGGAAGAGGGAATAAAATGGGCATGTGAAATTCCGTTGATGAGATCAAACTCATGAACTCTAAGTTATAGGACGAGAGCGATATTAGTTGTACAAAACTCTCTTTATATCCTTTGATTCGTTTTAGTCCTATGTCCGCAGACTTTTTTGTTTTATTTCTTTTTAATTTTATTTGTGAAATAGTCCTGTCCACTGATTGCTGTAAAAACTTATTTGTCAGTCCACCTAGATAGTTGTTAAATCCACGTCAACAAAAGCATGTAAAGGTCACAGGATGAAAATGAATAAAAAATTGTAAAAGGACCGCTGACAGAAAAGTAAATAAATTAGTTAATCAAATTTATAATCTTTTTTTCTTCATAAAGGTCTATTTTCTCAGTAATTTTTGTTAAAAAAAGGTCAAATTGGACGGGCGAGAAATAGGTGCATTGACATAATCGTGCAATTATGTCGTTATCGATTATTAACTTTCTCTTGGAAGACT
>JAOYND010090949.1:0-10824 GCA_025802135.1 Lagerstroemia fauriei | reverse complement strand
AAAATTGATAGCTGCAAGGAGCTCGAGTACATTGATGGTCTGGATGAATTGAACTCTTTGCAAGAACTGTTTATCTCGGGCTGCAATTCCTTGAAAAGGCTAAGCATCAGTTGGTTGCCATACCTGAGGGTTCTGAAAATCAATGACTGCAAGGGACTCATGGAAATTAATGAACTGGTAGCACTAGAATCTTGGCAAGAATTATTCATCTCGGGCTGTGATTCCTTGACAAGGCTCGGGGACTTCTGGATGTCAGAATCCTTGAGGGTTCTGAGAATTGACGGCTGCAAGGGGCTGGAGGAAATTGATGTAGGCAAATTGAGTTCTTTGCAAGAACTCTTCATCTCAGGCTGCGATTTCTTGAAAAGGCTCAGGGGCTTCCACTGGTTGCAGTATCTGAGGGTTCTGAAAATCGACGGCTGCAAAGTGCTCGAGAAAATTGATGGTCTGGACAAGTTGCACTCTTTACAAGAGCTACTAATCTCAGGCTGCCATTTCTTGAAAAGGCTAAGGGGCTTCTGCGGGTTGCAACACCTGAGGGTTCTGAGAATCCATGCCTGCGAGGGTCTCAAGTACATTGATCTTCTGGACAAATCGCCCTCTTTGAAAGAATTCTTTATCTCAGGCTGCAGTTCCTTGAAAAGTTTAAAGGGCTTAGGTTGTTTAGAACACCTGGAGGTTCTGAAAATTGATGGCTGCACGGGGCTTGAGGAAATTGATGATCTGATACAGTTGACATTTTTGCGAGAATTAAGTATTTCTGGTTGTGAATCCTTGCAACATTTACCCGACTTATCAAAGTTGAAAAAGTTAAGGGTTCTCCACATTGGAAGTTGTAAGAAACTCAGAGACGTTGAAGGCCTCGCCGGATTATCATCCTTGGAAGACTTGCAGATACATGACTGCAAGTCATTGAGAAGCAACCTTGACCTGTTAAAGCCAATGGAGCAGAGCCGTCTGAGGACCACAAGGGGGATTAAGAGGCCGCACCCTTGAGCACAGCATCAGATCAGCTTCCCTAGCATGAAGCATCTGATCTAAGTTATTATATTGCTTGTTTCATCCGATGGGACAATATGAACAGACTTCCCTAAGATTCCGAATTTTTTGTTTGCACTTGTAATCTACGTTTGAGATAATTCCATTTTGGAGGTATTTCTAATCATCAGCCCTGGAAGAGACTTCTTACAACTGTTGGTTGATTTTGGATCTCTAAATTCATTCAAGCTATGCTGCTGGTAGTGCATGGAATCGAGACAAACACACTTTACAATGGTTGCATGTCAATATGCCCAGCTCCTAGTGTCCATCAGTCATGGTAGGACTATTGCCTGCCCATTTAAAAAGAAAATTTTTTAAAAAAGGTAATTTTGAAAAGGCATGTTCGTGTGATGTTCAATATGTTTTATAATGGTATTCACGGAAATAGTTGAATTTTATCATTTTTCAGAAATTTGTCCTTGGATGGGCAGTATGAGACTATTGCTGTCTCTATTTCCATTGTTTGCTGAGCTCTCGTCTCTCGGTCTTAAAAGAATTTTCTGAAAGTAATTATCTCTGTTTGATAGATATAAATTAAATATGGAAACATTGAAAAAGAAAGTTTTTCTTCTAATAAAAGAAGGAAAAAAAGACCTGCTATCTTCTGGGTCTGACGCTAGACAGCTTATCGATCCCTTGGGCAATCAAATTTACTGAACAAGTTGGATCCTTGCCATTTTGGTGGTTCCACTCTTTCTTTTTAAATTTGGGAGTTATAATGGTTTGTGATAAATACTCCATTAGGTTCTGGGTAGATTTTAACGAAAATAGAGTAGCTTCCAGGTAACGAATGAAGGAACTGGTCAGTTCTGGTTCCAACACACAGGGTACCTAGAATTGGAATCGAAACTTGTTAACTTATTCGCGCATTTAATTTTAATCGTTCGTAACTTTCTCGTTTGAGCTCCAATTCAAGAACCGTTTAAACTGTTGTATTCCTAACTCGATAAGTTTTCATTTGATATAATAATTATGCATATTTGATAGATTTTTCATGTATAAAGTATCATTACAACTTAAAATCAGTAATAAATAGTAATTAAATATAATGTAAATATACTTAAAATTACACATTTTATTATGATAAAAAAATTATATGAAATAATAATAATTATGAAAAATATTGAAGTAATCCATATTTTAAAGGTAAAAAAAAAGATAATAAATGGGTTTCAACAGGATACCAGGAATATGTGGTATCTTACGGGTTCGGGGAATGGTCCAAATCCAAAAGTTAGAAACCGATATTATATAGAATTGAGTATGGATATTATAAAAAAATACATGGTACCCGAATCTGAATACTCTTACCGTAAAGTGCTTCCTATTGTCAAAGCCAAGGACCTCAAGGTGCGCGTTTTAGATGGCCACTCTTTCACTCTGCTGGCACTTGAATTGTACTTGTGGTATATTCTACAGGGACTTGTAATATCTGGAATCTTCTCTGATGTCTTTGAGAATGTAAATGTGCACGGGAGGCAGCGGTTTGCAAGTATTAGAACTGTTATGTTTTCTTTTTATTCCCTTTTTTTTTTTCAAATATATTTATGTACAAGTATGATATCTGCCGAGGCCGGTGGACTAGTGGTTCAAAAATCATTCATAAGTGGTTTGGTGAGTTTAAGGTCGCGGATTCAAATCCTCTCAAAGCATTGTGTCAAAACATTGGAAGGGATAATTGAAAAAGTCCCGATTAATTCTCGTGGGAATAATATTCTATTTGCACGTAGTCACACTTGCAACAGACGACTTTTATGATTATATTGCAACCTATCCACTCCAGTCAAGTCCAACGTTTGAAATTTACCAAATTGCTTTAACAACGCAGCATTTCTTGCTGTAAGAATGAATCTACTCCCCAGGGGTCATACCACGAAGAGTTCCAATCCAACACCATCAAGAACCATGAAGACCTCCTGATCATGAAGAATCTTTTTCATAATTTTCCTTACCGCGGTCACCCGTATCCCCTAATGCAGAAGCAAGATTATTCATTCAGCAGTCGATTCTGTAAGCATGTAACTCCTTCAGTTTCCCATGTTTCACGAATGTTGTCGAGGTGGGAAACTCAACTAAGATGGAAATGGAGTTGATTGCAGTCAGTCTTGGCAAGAGTTGTCTTATCAACACCAGCCATTTCATGGATCCCAACAAACCAAACATCGCAAGAGTCGGTGTGTGCAATATTTCCATTATTGCTCCTTCTTCATCTTCATTCATATAAGACTAGACGCTTACCCGTCTTATGCACGGTGTGTATTATCTCGATAAAAGTGATTAAAAATGAAATTAAAAATCGTAATTTATATGTAATGATCACTGATAAAAAAATGAAGAGTAAAATGTGAGAATTAAAAAATCCATCAGAAAGAAATACGAATGTAGCGAGAGAGGAGATCAAGAGTATCAAAAGGGAGAAAAAAAAGGTAAGAAGTGAGTAGTTATGCATGCGAAATTTACAATCAAGCCCCATTTCATTCTAATCCAAATGTTATGAAGATTTCAATTTTTTATGTACTATGGTTAAAAATGAAAAAAAAAAGTGATAAAAAAGGGAGGTCTTCTCTTAGATTAATAATAGATATAAACTACGATTGTATCACTTGGCTTCAATTCTGTTGAATGTTCTGTAGCAATTCGTTTACGAAACTCTCGATGGCTGTGATAAAAGTAATAACCACCTGAGATGAGGAGCAGAATTTAAATAGCAACGCTTCTTGATCTTGCAAAAGAGGAGAAAGAAAACTTACAAAAGGGAAGGGGAAAAAATAGAAAAGAGGAAAATGAAAAGTAATATATGAGATCAGAAATGACAATTTAGTCCGAATCTGCGAGACCCGACCCGCGGACGTGTTAGGGTGTGTCTAGGTCTATCTTCTGACCAAGCTTGTCCAGTCCTATTTACTGATACTTTAATCTTAATAAATTAGATAATAATCGTTATATTTTATTAAAATTATTAAATTTTAACTATTTTAAATTTATTTAATTATATTATTATAAATATATAAATTTATACCGCAATATAAAATAAAATTTATTTATTTTTTGAAAATTGAATCAAATCGCATCTTGACCCGTATGGTACAGTTCGAGGCCCAAATCGACCCATCAAGGGTTCTGGGTAGACTACCATAATCCTAAGTTTATCATGAATCCGTAGGGCAAAAGTGGGGGAAATTGCACCAATGGTACAAAAAGTTTTGGAGAGGTTTCAAATTGGTACAAAAAAGAATTTTTTGTTCTTAACCGATACAAAATATTTCAAAACCGTTTTCACATGATACATTCCGTTAAGTTTAAATTAACGTCGTTAGTTTTTACTTATGTGGCAGTTGACGTGGACGTCACGCATGCATATTTACTGATGTGTCGACCCATTTAACATTATTAAATGAAATAAAATATAAAAAACTTAAAGTATATAAATAAAAATTTATAAATAGGTGATTTCATAATCGAATCTCAGGTTGGGAGGGTCGACGGGAATTCCTGGCCCGACCGCAGATTAGTCTCGAAGTGCGTTTCGACTGGTCCAGGGATACTGCGTGGTTCGAACAAAAGAAAAACTAACGGCGTTAGTTTAAACTTGACGGAATGTATTATGTGAGAATAGTTTTGAAAAATTTTGTACCGGTTAGGAACAAAATTTTTTTTTTGTACCAATTTGAAACCTATCCAAAACTTTTTGTACCATTGGTGTAATTTCCCCGGCAAAAGTGAGATTTTAGGATCTACTTCAAATTATTGGACCTTCAAAGTATACACAGCACGTCCTTTTACATAGTATGGGATAGTAAAAGGGATAATTACAATGAAAGTTCTATATCTGTCTTTTTTATAATTAAATATTTTAAGTTTAAAAATGACTAATCCAGTCATATAAAATTAATTCTGTTGTACTTCCAGCTCAACTGGTCACTATTTTGCTAACGTAGATTTCACGTCATTAACGGAACAATGGTGATCGATAAAATTGATTTTACTATTTTCAAACTTATAGAACTCAACTGTAAAAATATGACAAATATATATGATTTGTAGCGTAATTTTTTCCAATAATAAACCGCGTGATATGCTCAGCAAATAGTTCAAAGGAGACTAAAATGTCCTAACGTCTCCAAATTTTTTAATCTAAACGGGGAGAGGAAAAACATACAAGGTATCAAAGTACAAGGTGGAATCAAAACGTATAAAATGCACCTTTCTTCATAGCATATCGCAGCAATTTATTTTAGATGCCAGTTTTCAAATTCACAATACACCATTCAGCAACATATATTAGAAGTAACTTTTGAAATACACAATCTAACACCTTCAGAATCAGCAACTTTCATAATTCAAAGACAATCAAATAGAACTCTTCATGGAACTCCAACCGAGAGCAAGCCATTAACTGGACATAACACTCCAATATAGCACTCAAATCTAAGACAAAGTGGAACCACCAAATGCCATTGTCAGCACCACATCATGGACGCACCTGGATACCACATGGAAGATCTCGGTTCAAGGGCTGATCAAGATACAGTGCAAGCTCAATTCAAATTTAGGAAGAATCCAACATGGGAAAGCATAAATTGGCGAGTAGAAGGCTAATTATGATGGTTTTGGTGAAACATACCCCAAACGGAGCCATAGCTTCTTAAAACACCTTTGGTTCTTTAGCTGAAGAAATTGGAGGACTGCAAAGAGCTGGTCAGCTGTCGGAACGATGCTACTCCTTGTTCCTTTCTCTAGACCACACTCTGTTCCTCCCACGTCTCTCTCCCTAGAACTCTTTACATTTCTCATCTCTTTCTGCGTGTTTTTTCCTGAAAGAAAACAGTTGAACAGATAACCAAACAGAAGAACTACCAAAAGTACCAAGTACAACGCAAGCAGAACTAATTATCAATCCTTTATTTCAATTCCCTAAGAATTATTTCTGATGTAGATTTACGGGTCATAATGACATTGAAAATTCGGGGATCTTACGGAAGTGCATGCTGTGCGTCCCCGGAAGTATTTCAGAATGCTTCTTGCTAGGGAAACTGATAGGTGTCATTTTTCAAGGTTGTGACCTCTGAATTCCCCTTCTAGTTCGTAGACGGCTTCTCTTCATTGGCTTTAATTCATCAATCATGCTTTGAAGTGATGGGCAATCATGTATCTGCAAGTCCTCCAAGGATGATAATCTGGTAAGGTTTTTGATGTCTTTAAGCTTCTCACAACTTCCAATGTGGAGGACTGTCAACTCTTTAGACTTCGACAAGTCCGGTAAATGCTGTAGGGAGTCGCAGCCATTGATACTTAATTCCCTCAAAGAATCTGACCCCTTTAGACCATCGATTTCCTCTAGCCGCTTGCAACGATCGACTTTCAGAATGATCAGGGAATCCAAGCACGAGAAGCTCCAAAGCCTTTTCAAATAATTGCAGCCTGTGATGAACAGTTCTTGCAAGGAGTCCAGTTTGCCCAGATAATTAATCTCCTCGAGCCCCTGGCAGCTGTCTATTTTCATAACCCTCAAGAGTGGCAGCTCGAAGTCCCCTAACCTTCTAATAGAATCACAGCCTGAGATGAACAGTTCTTGCAAATAGTTCAAGTTGCCCAGGTCATCAATACCCTCGAGCTCCTTGCAGCTGTCTATTTTCACCACCCTAAGGGAATCCAAATACCCCATGCAACACAGCCTTTTCAAGGAATCACAGCCTGAAATGAACAGTTCTTGCAAAGAGTCCAAGCTGTACAGATTAATTTCCTCGAGCCCCCTGCAGCCGTCTATTTTAATAACCTTCAGGGAGCAGCAATAAATCCCGAAGGGCCCCAGCTTTTTCCAGGTATGGCAGCCCAAGATGAACAGTTCTTGCAGACATTGTAGTTCATGCAGTTCATCAATTTTAGCGAGCTCCTTGCAGTTGTCTATTTTCATAACCCTCAGGTGGCGCAAACATTGTAAACCACCTAGACTTTTCAAGGAACAGCAGCCCGAGACGAACAGTTCTTGCAAAGAGTCCAATTCACCCAGATCGTTAATTTCCTCGAGCCCCTTGCAGTCATCTATTTTCATGACCCTCAGGTGTTGCAACCCGCTGAGGCCCCCTAGCCTTTTCAATGAATCGCAGCCTGAGATGAACAATTCTTGCAAAGCGTGCAAATTTTCCAGATAATTAATTTTCTCTATCCCCTTGCAGTCATTGATTTTAAGAATCTTCAGGCTCCTAAACCTCCCTGGCCTCTTCAAGGAATCGAAGCCTGAGATAGACAGTTCTTGCAAAGATTGCAGTTTTTCCAGACTATCAATATGCTTAAGCCCCTTGCAGCTTTGAAGTTCAATAATCCTCAGGTTTGTCAAACACCTAAAGTCCTTCAACCCTGTCAAGGAATCGCAGTCTGAGATGAACAATTCCTGCAAGCAACGCGGCTTTGCTAAACCTTCAATTTTCTGGAGCTTCTTACAATGTTCAACTCGAAGAACTTCCAATCTTTCCAAACTGGACAACTTCGGTAATTCTTCCAATTCACTGAAACCCCTGATAGTTAATTCCTGCAGGGATGCCAGCTGTCCTAGGCCTTCAACATGACTCACTTTCGGACAGTCCGACAGTGACAGCTGCCTCAAGTTATTTAGCCCTTGGAGCTGGGGTAATCCAGTGAGCGAAACATTGTGGTCCATGCCCAAGACTCTCAAATTATGTGGTAGATGAAGGCCATGGAGGCTCTTGAATGAGCACCTGTTTATGTACAATAGTTCCAGCGAACTTATCTTATCAAGCTCGAGGCTTCCTAATATATCCTCTGTCATCTCACATTCATCAAACTCCAAGTACAACAAGTTCTGCAAGTTGGAAAGATCTAATGGTTTTGTTTGGGGTGAAAGAAACCGAAGAACTAACTTTGATAAACTGGATGGAAATTGCGGGCAGAACTGTAAGTCCGGACAAGATAAAACAAGTGTCCTGAGATTAGGAAGAATACCCAACTTGGATGGCATGCTGATGGTGTTCTGAATGCAAAATTTCAGGGTCTCCAATTTGGGTAAAAGGCCAATGCTATCTTCTGAAGAAAATTGCAGCTCACTCTGTTCAGAATGATCACTGGCATCCAGTGAAGTTATATCAGCGGCTTCAAGGGACTTTAGGCTTGTTAGAGGGATGGCATTGCGCAATACTAAATCAGTTAAACTATGCAGCTTTGAGAGATTTGGTACTCGTCGCATTCGACTACTTGTGAAATATAGTCTTTTTAAACTTGTGGATAGCTCGGGAATTTCTTGGAGATCGTGGCACCTTTGCAGACGGAGTGTGTCAAGGAAGGAAAGCTGATTGATTGTCTTAGGTAACCCCACGATTCCCGTGCCAGATAAATCCAAAAATCTCAATCGGGACAGCTTGGCAATGCTTTCTGGCAGTTCTCTTAGACGAGTACACCCCTTGGCATATATTTCTTCAAGCTTCTCCATCGACCCAAAGGTAACTGGTACACAAGTAATTGAACAGCCCTCCATCTTTATCTGCCTCAGTTCTTTCAAATTCCCAATAGACTCGGGCAACTCAATAATATGAGTATGTGATATATCCAATTCAACCAACGATTTTAAACGGCCAAGTGACTTCGGAAGCACATCCATCCCGCAACACCGAAACAAGGATAGCTTCTTAAGTCTTTTAAATTTCCCAATCGACTCTGGAAGGCCACCGATAATCTGCACGTCAGTGATCTCAAGAATTGTCAGAGATTTTAGCTTCCCTATTGCTTCTGGAACTCTAAAAGGACCACCATTTCCTTTCATGACAATCTCTGTCAAATTTGTTAGAGAAGATACTTCCTCTGGCAATCCTCTAAGACAGTAGCACTCCCTGATATTCAAGTACTTCAGCGACAGTAAACTGCCTATCGAGCTGTCAATTTCAGCTAATCTTTCACAACCTTCAAGAACCAATCTCTCTAAACTCTTGAGCCTTGACAGTGGAGGTAAGCGGGTCAAGTTGCCACAATAAGAGAGATCCAAGACTTTTAAACATTTTAGTTCCTGAAAATAAATTATATGATGAAAGGTAAGTTAAAAACTTCATAGAACAACCGTGCAGCAACAAAGATGTCCAGCGTTTTATGCGAAAGCATACCGGGAAATCATAGGGTGTCGACGACATCCATTTGCTCCTTGAAAGATCTAGAACCACTAGATTATTATCTGACTTGAATCTGGTGAGATCCACTTCACTGGAATGCCAAGAGAGCCATTTCAAATTAGCTGGAAGGCAAGAAATTTCATGTACGTCCTTGTCTACTTCCGACATCTCAAGGAACCTTAAATTTGACAGGACTTCTGGATCACCAACAGTTAATTCCTCATTGCACCCAGGCACACGAGTTACTTTCGCTTTCGCTTTTTCCTGCCAAGCAAGTGCAAACTCAATTTGATTGACTTCCCCTTATTTATAAATATAACATTAGTTATTCAGCAAAAAAATATATATAACATCTGTTTAATTATCTAAAGAAAAACTCAAAGTTCCTCATTGTCTTAGTAGGCTCTCTACTTTTGAAACATTACCCTTATATTTGGTAGAACATCCGGCTTTTCATCTCCCGACTTGCCGTCTTGAACTCGAAGCACTTCCACTGTTGCTTTTCCCTGCCAACAAATTGAAACTCAATTTGACTTGACTTATCCTTGTATATAAACACATGACCGTTTAATGATTTTCAAAAAAAAAAAAGACATTATTCAATGCTCTTCATAGTCTTAGTATGTTAGACAAAGCCTGTCTACTTTTCAAATATTACCCTTAAGCTTGACCCTGCATCCTCTTTTTCATAACTCGACTTGGGCGCGGATGCAAAATGGAACATCGATTTTGCTCTTTCCTGCAAACCAGTGGTAAAAATTCAATTTGATGAGACGTCTCCTTACATATAAACATACCACAGTTTAATCATCAAAAAAAAAAAAGACTGAGTGCTCCATATGGACAATGCCTCTCCGCTTTTGGATGGAATATTACCCGTAAATATGACCAAATTTTGGACTTGTGTCCCGAGCACCCATTGATGTACTGCATTAACCCAGGCATCGCAGCCCTAGGTTTCGGTTCGCTGATGTTACTAATTTCCAAGCACCCATCGATGTTTCGTGATCTTTTGCCCAAATATATATCCATTAAAGGAGCCATTGTTATGACGACTGGACTGTAGAATTTTCTTGATGTTGAGATTAGAATTCCACAGAGACTAAATTGAAAAAGAAACTTAGGTTTATGAGAAAATTAAGTACCACCACCTATGACCAAGACTTTTAGGTGAATATGGGCTCGAGACTGTTGTAGGCTCAGGTGAAAATTCAATATGGTATTAGAGCAGGTCGATCCGGCACTCACACCACGCCGGACCCGAGTGTGGAGCTTGTGGCTCTTTAAATCCGAGACCGGAAGTAAAATGTCCGGCTCATTTTGCCAAGTATGGAAAGGTCCGACTCGTATATTAGCCCGAGGACGGAAGAGAAAGCCAGCCTCATGGTAGTTTGTCCACTTACTCGAGACCTCAAGACCGGAAGAAAAATGCCCTGCTCGAGGTCAATTGTTGAGGGCGAATGTTTCAGGGCTTGTGTCAATTGTGAACACGTTATCACGTGAGGGTGAGTGTTGATATTAGAATCCCACATCGACTAGATTGAAAAATGGTTATAAGAGAATTGGGTAGCACCACCTATCAGCTTAGGCCTTTCTTTTTAATATGTCGGGGGCTTACCGTAGATCTCCGAGCTCCGGCCTCGAGTCTGTTGGACCAGGTACTGACGAG
>JAOYND010090741.1:0-10826 GCA_025802135.1 Lagerstroemia fauriei | reverse complement strand
CAAAGCCCATAAGCAGGAAGCTCACAGCAGGAATGAAGAATAGAGCTCTACAGGCGTCCATGGCTGCTTTTCTTCTTCTTCTTGTTCCTGATCCCTGTGTTCATGCATCTGGTAGGCTCATGAGCCCATCTATTTATAGAATAGAGAGAAGTGTGAACTCATCATTAAGACATTGAAATGTGAAGTCTTTCTGATGCAAACTGCGTGTTGAAATCATGGACTGAGATACTCGCCTTGATGCGCCAGCCCGAAGAGAATCTTCTATAACGGGTATACCACGTAATCGATATCACAAGTCAATGGTTGTTAAACACATTGGTAATTATGCATAATCTGCCAGAGCTTCATTCTACATGTGTAACTTTACAGCAGTAAAAATTGAGATACGCACCTTGCAGCGCCAAACCTGCCTTCTTATTCAAAAGATAGTCTTCTTATATGTAACATGTATATCACATAATATAGATGATAAATATGTCACTACAGTATGCATAATCTCTTTAATGTTTAAAACTGTTTTTACTGATATTAAATAATTATTAGCTTGTTACATATGACACGTATTATACTTGTTATATATAAGATTTTTTCCTTATACAGAGCTTCATTTGGCACATGTAACTTTAAAATAATAACATTATAAGGATGTGACGGAGAAACAATGCATGGGTATGGTCGAGACTTCGCAACTCTCATGCCTCATTGCGTCTCTTTCGAACCCACACGACAAGTCTGCTGCATGCCACACTTTAGTTCACCTTGGTACGACAATCTGATCTGTCCTTCCTGTCGTGTTACCACGAAGGACATAATGACTTCTTGTCGGGTGAGAGATAATTTAGAGGAAGAGGGGAGGAAAGAATTGGAAGGAAGAAAACAACATAATCTATTAGGCGGTTTTTGTTTTGGTGTACAGTATACTTTCATGTTACAGTAGACTTTCTATCATAGATCAAAACATTTGATTTATAAACTATATTGTAACTATAATATGAAATTATATGGTCTAAAACACGTGATATTCTCTAGTTACAATAACTTTATAACTAACTATACAACTATCTAACACATACTTACCAAATTTTACGATGAACTTTACGTTACTTCACGCACCACAATTTTAGATTCCGATCCATTTTTCAATTTACCATACTTCAATCTTTTTCCTGTAATTTTATCGCGTCTTATAATCTAATAATATCTGAACCAAGCTCACCCTCGATTCTTTGACAATTTCTCTAACCTTCCTCTGGGCTACCTCCATTAAAATTGAGAAAAGTCTTCGATGCATGCTGATGCAATATATTCGACAATTAGGGTTTGATATATAATTAAAGTTATAATTATCAAATCCTAAAAATTTAAAAATATAAAATAATTAGTAGGCTGTAAAAGATCATTTAAGGGCCATTTTTCTTTCCTTCTAATTCTACTCGCCTATGAGAAAAATGGGTTCAGTATAATCAGTACCGCTTTTGCCATTTGGTCAATTTTGGATTCGATCTCATCAATGAAACTTTCTGTGTCCCTTTTATCCTATTCCTTCTACCATTCTAAGTATATATGCCCCCTTCCTACGCTGGAAAAAAAAATTCCACTTTACCACTTCGTGGAAAATGACTAGCCTCGTAATTAAAAATTGCTGAAGACGAGAGAGGCCTCTTCCTTTTCTTCCTTTCCTTCTTTTGGTGGAATATGTCTGATTTAAGCTAAAATTTGACCAGGTGATATGGCAAATCGCCAACAGCATTCCTCTCTCTGACGAAGAGTGAATTGGTATGATCACGGGCAATTATTCATTTACATTACCAGACATGGAATCCCGCGTTCTACTAAAGATAGCGAATGATGTGTCGTACGAACATATGCGAATAATCGCGACTGCAGATCGAGGTGGCAATTCAATACATGAACTAAAAAGGTCGAGAAAGAGAGAGCTTAGTACAGTTGATACTGCTCTCACCCTGTGACCTACAGGTCTTGGATTCGATGTCGCCCGTGAAACTTCCCATACCCTTTTTATCCACTCTTCCTTCTATAGTTTTCAATAAAAAATGGACAAAAAACAAGTAAAATTTACACAGAATCTCACAGAGTTTCTCGAGTTCAAGGGGGTCGATAGCCCCGCACGCTCCCCTAAATCCATCCCTGCTCGTATTACTTCACAGAATATTTGTCTAAAAATTTGAAAGATAGTATTAGAGAAAGTAATAAAGTTTTATATTTATATTGCGATGACAATTACATTGGTAATACAATATGAGTAATATCTAATGACAAAAAATCACAATAATAATTGTAAATAATTCGGGTAAGATCCGCTCTTAATAGGTTTAGCAATATCTACGTTATCTAAATCGGCTAAACCTGTTGAGATTAACACTTTTCTAGAATATTTTATGGGATGCCAACCACAATGTAGAGGCATCTCTAACCACAAACAACGTAGTTGAGAGATCAAAGAGGAGGACTCCGATCATAGAGTAGAAGGTATTTATGTTGTGAAGACTGGTTGAATCTCACTCGATTACATGGTGAAGATCCACCACTAATATATTTGTATCCGTACAAGTCTTAGTACGTGATTCAATCATAACGATCTTGGGCTTCGATCATAAATTATTGAGGTATATCAAATACCCTTCTCCTGAATTTATTTTATAAGCATGAATATGGATTTTTGATGAGTGATGGCCACGTGTTAAAAATCCAATATTAGTATCAGAGCAGTAGGGATTGTTTCCGTTACGATGCATAACAGGTCGATATGCGCGAATGTAAATTCGGATTTGTGATTTAGTGTTCATGAATTGAAAATTGGATTTTTTTTTTGTATTTAATTATTATATCATTGAATTCCTTATTTCAAGATGATTCTGATAATATATTCTTTGCTTTACTTCGATATTAGATTACAAATTTACGATTGTTCAAAATTTTCGAATGAATCCAAGAATTTCTAGGTTGGAGAAAGAATAAGAATAGTAAGAACTTCCATAGAAGTTTCGACCACACTCGGGAGGGAGAGTGCGATCCATCTCGGTGTCTGATTGAAAAGCTAAAAGTTGCAACGGAGTCCACTGGCCGGGTAGAAGGGAACAGAGACAGGAAGGAGGCCACCGCAAGCTCAGGGCACATGATGGTTCGTGAGAGCACATATGGCCAGCTCCAAGCTCCGATCGTGACTTCGATTTCACCATAATTGTGATCCCGACTCAATGTTCTACTTCTTGAAAGTTTTTCGTAATTTTCGAAAATTAGAATGTGTTAGAATATTTTCTGAAAATATGAAAATAGAAAAAATTTCTTTCAGAAAAGTTGTGCAATATTTGAGACATGGATAATTTCTAAGGAGAAAACTTTTTCATGGATTTTGATATATCTGAGGATCATTCTCTGATTTTTGCGGAATTTTCAGAGTGCACATAATTTAATTCAAATTATTGATAGAATCACTGTAATAAATGCATAATAAATAGATAGTTTGCAAGAAAATTCTAAGAAATTTATTCTGAGAATGTTTTCTGGTAACAACTTATGCTAGAGAAGTTTTGGAATTTTCAAGTTGTGTGACTATTATTTTTTTGATAAAACTATTATTATTTTTATTATCACCTCCGTGGAAATTATAAATTCAAAACTAAATATTTGGAAAAAAAATAAAAAAATAATTTTATGGATACTTATACTGTGTAAAATACATATTATCAAGTATCCAAGTTTTTTTTTAATAATTCTAATATTTATTCTGATTTTGTTTACATGGAATTACTAGTTGTTTTGAGAAAATCTAGAATAAATTTATGAAAATCCTGAAAACAAATTTTCTAGGCATTAACATTAAGATAGAAATATTCTGGAGCAATTTTGAATTTCTATCACTGAGTTTAGTTTTTTTTCCTGATATGTATCAAACCACAGTAGATATGGGAGGCCATCAAAGCCAAGTTTGATGTGATGTCCCTCACTAAATTTGGAGAATTGAATATAAGGTATGACTCTTGTGTTAAGAGTATGGATCTAACCATGAAGTAGTATATCCAATGTATGACTACTATGATCCGAGACCTCAAGTTTGGTAAGTAGCCCTTTCTGATGAGCAACAGGTCTCGGCAGTGAATCGATCACTATCTGAATCCCGGTAATATATGAAAGCAACCCACAATGAGAGCGTCAAAATGTTAGATGCCATTTGTCACCATCTAGAACTGGAGGACGAGCGACAGAAGGCTATTAAGCCTAGTTTAGAGACTTAAGTCATGATCTCTAGTTGCTGCAAGGCTTCTAGGAGGAAAGTTTAGTGGAAAGAAAAACTCGAGCCAAATCAAGTGTCATAACTATTAGAAGATAGGACACTTTACTTGTGACTGAGCTAAAGCAAAGAAGGCGCAACCGATCACTTAGCAAGGGGTCAAGATGGTTTTGTGAAATACCGTGAAGTTCCGTTGGAAGTAGGGTACATCTGAGAAATAGATTAAGCGTGTAAGTGCTTGGAATCGACACTTACAAATTCAACCTGATGGTGGCTGCATATTGTATCTCCACAATGTCCTTCATACTTCTGAGATCTAGCAAAATCTGTTATCAATAATAGTCCTGCTAGGCCTTAAATTTAAGTTTATATTTGAGGGCTCATCTATGATCATTTTTCCTAGGTGATACTTTCTATGGTGATAGCTTTATTTCCATTGTACATTGATTATTATGTGAATAAAAATGTGAATTCTTTTTCTTTAATTGCTTTGAGTAGATGATGTTTACGTTACTTTGATTAGATATGACATGCTGGATAGGGTCAAGCTGGCCAAGATCAAAGAAACAAACTTATAAAAGAAGGCCTTTTTTCCCTAGATGCAAACTTGTGATCATTTTTTGAAGGAAAAGCAACTAGAAAGCTATTATAAAGCTAAAAGGGCACCCATTCTATTGCAATTAGTTTACTCAAATATATGCAGGCTAGTGAATCGTTCTGGCGCATTATGTCTATTTGGTCTCCCATAAATCCGAAGCATTGAACTATTTTCAAAAGTATATGTGTTTTGCCGAAAATCAATTAGACAAGAGAATCAAGACTCTTAGAACCGGCTGATGGCACGGTTGTCTATTAAAGCAATTAAGAAGGCTATGTGGTAAAAAGAGAATAAATAGGCAATTTGAAGGCTATGTGGTAAAAAGAGAATAAATAGGCAATTTGCCATCCCTAGAACTCCATTATAGGATGGAGTGGTAGAACTAAGGAAATGGTACCCTCCTAGACATGGTTAGGTCCATGATAGTGCAAGCCAACTTGTCTATCTCCTATTGGAGAGACACACTGCTGACTGCAACCTATGTATTAAATCGTGTGCCACCTAAATAAGTTCCAGTAACACCTTCTAAGTTATGGATCAATGAAAATCCTATTATAGGCAATTTGCAGCCATAGAGCTCGGCAGCCAATGTACATAATGTTTCCCATAAATATGGAAAGTTGGCCCAAAAGTAAGAAGTGTATCTTTATAAGGTATTCTAAACACTCTAAGGAATATGTGCTTATTAGTGAGAATGATGATGGGATTGTCTCTGATATCGAGTCTCAAGATATGGATTTTTTCGAGGATTAATTTCCTAGTGGAGATGAGGTTCCAAAAGATATCGAATTATATCAATAAGATGACTCCAAACAAGGCACTTCATGTGATAGGATAGAGGATAATTCCTCCACCTCTAGCAAATAGTAGGAGTGACATGATAATTGGTCAACCTAGTTTATAAAAAAAAAATCATTATCAGAATTGAGGACACAATTAACCCAACTTTCAGTTGAAAAATAAGATTTTTAAGAATTAAAAATGACATATTCAATTATAAAGAAGGATAAAATAAATATCTTAACTCAAATTAACCACCATAAGTGATTCCATAATTTTTACAAAATTCTTGACGGAAGGTAAATTTAACCAAAAAATTGGAAGTTGCTGACCTCTCCAATCAAATTACGTGTAAATCACGTGTGGAAAGGTCATTTACCATCTATATATATATATTTTTCCTCAGTATCTACTTCAAAAGTTCAACTGTTATACGAAATTTGGGACCAAAATTAGGTCAAACGTGGAACTCCTGCCAAATGCAAGACCATTTTCCCAGTGCATCCTTATGATTCTGTAAACAAAAATCTAAGCTTTCTGCGAACCGCATGAGTTCACGATAGCGTGAATAAGACAAGTGATTGAACCAATGCAGCCATGCCCCTTCTTTAACATGTTGGACAGAACGTACCACTCAAACAAGATATTAAGATCGCAGATCGGTATCCTACCTTATACATCACCGAGTTCCTCAGGTTCTAAATGACAGATAGATATGGATATCGACAAAACCGTGATTCTTTGGATCGAACAGAGAGAATCCCATGTCTTCGTCACTCTTTTCCTTCTCTTCCTTCTCCTCCTCTGCAGGAGCTGCCTCAGCTGCAGCTGGGGCACTACCAGCTGATGCTGCAGCAGCGGCACCACCACCAACAAAGCCGCTGCCACCGATGATCACCTGCAACCCCAAGATTACATTACATGAAATGAATATCAGAGAAATACTGAAGAATAAGGAAGTGTGAGACCAGAAATACACAGCCAATGAATCAGGAACGAATGCTCCCAGAGTAACTTATTGTAGCTAGCTAGGCCTATGGAGAAGATCACAGTGCAGTCAGTTTTGAAATGAGTTAAGCATGATCTCCATGGTTGAAGTTAGCAATAGCCCCCCATCAACTCTCCAGTTCTACACTGCGGATCAACAACAGAATAGTTCAGTGAATTTCTCAGAATAATCAATTCATTCGATGATCAAACACGAAGACAAATGGTTCGAGAATCAACAGATCGACCGGTGCTAGATTTAACATCATCATCCAACATTCAGTCCAGAAGCTACTGCTCATCAATTCAATTGCAAGTCTACTGTTAAATGCGTAGGTATTTGTTACCATACAGTCAGCGGAATCCGAATATTAGCATAAATTAAAGGAGTAAAGATGAAAGAAACCAGCAGTTTCTGACGCAAAGTGAGAGGACAATGCAGCGATTCATTGTCGAGATATAGGAACAGATGTGGAAGACAACTAAGGAGGGAGTGACCATGGAGAAAGATGACTGAAAGCCGCCGGAGGAATCTGAGGAGAGAGCCGCCTGGACGAGCTTCCTCTGGAGCTCGAAGGTGGAGGCAGCGCAGGCCTATGTGGGTAATCGACCACGACACTGCCGGCAAGCCCGGCACACGCTGCTTCATTCAATTCACACTGAATCAACGAGCTGAGCAGTGTAAGCACATAAAATGTCAAAACCAACGACAGAAAGAAAAATGGTATAATTACCAACTACAGACAATCTCCGTAGAACTTAACCGAGCCAGTCATTTCAGAGGGCTAAAACTGAGTGAGTGCCAGGAAGGAATTTTTACTGCTAGAAGAGATTGTACATGCACAGCAGAAACACTGATCGCTTCATCAATAACCCCAGTACGTAATCCAAGGGCTTTCTGATATATAATGAATTATATTTACTAATAAAATAATAATAATAATAATAATAAATAATTTAAATAAAAAAAGAAGAAGAAATGAAGCAACGTAAGTTAAGGAGTATATGGTCAAGTACAGTTGGAATTAATTAGTGAAAAAAATCAAATTTGAATTAAGGAAATATGATCCTTTAATTGTATTTTCTAAATAATTGTGTCTATTTAATTGTGACCTTTTGATATTTCTATATAAGTGGTGTTTATATGTTTGCAGATATAACTCTCCTCGTAGGCTTGTATCCCGGAGTTAGATATTTCTGCTGAAGCCGCGCCGCAATATTGTGGGAAAATATATATCATCAACAGAGTTTCCTGAAGAAGTTTTTTATTCCTTTGAATTTTACATCAATTTGAGCTTTAGATTTCTATACTTTCTATCAAGTTTGTTTTTGTGATGGTTATATTGAGCTTACTCTTATTTTTATCAGGTTCATATATTTTGGATTTAATAAATCTCAAATCTCGAATGAATTTTTTAAGAATAATTTGAGGATAGATAATTTTATCATGAGGCATGGTATTCAAATATAGAAATTTATGATAAATTTCAATTAATATTTTTCGTATTAGAGAAGTGAACTAACCCGAGAATCGGTTTTTGCAATTTCCTCAAATTCTCCTTATTCATTCACGTTACTAATGAAGTTCATTTCACTTTTCATTCATCTCTTTAAATCGTAGAGTCACTTTGACTGAGGTCCGTCGGCATCAACAGCAAAGGGAAGAATTTGAAGAGCAAAGGAGAAGTTTTAGGGAAAGACAGTAATGTTACAATTTAATCGATACTTAGCAAATTACCTTCTTATCAAATAAGGCCTAATATAAAAATAAGGCCTCAACACTATGTTTGGATTGAATGATTAGGAGGGATTTGAAGGGATTGTCAAATCCCTTATTTGGCAAATTATTTAGGAGCGATTTCCTCCAAATCCCTCCATAAGTTAAGTTTTTCAATTCCTCTGATTTTGGAGAATTAGGAGGGATATGAAATTTTATGACGAAAGCACCCTCTATATTCTAAAATATGAAAAAGGAAATCATACTATTCAATCTAACATCCTTTCGAGCATTTGGTTATGAACAGAAGATTTTACTTATATTGCTTCTCATAAAATGCTAAAATAATGTGATCAAGTTAAAATTAATATAATGATTTTAAGATAAAAATAAAATAAGTTTATTTTGGTTAATATATTTAAAAAAATTTGTTAATTTTCCTCGATACATTTCGTAAAATATTTATCTATATTGAAAATGATAAAATGGTCAAATTAACTTTTTTATCCATTCAAATCTATCATTTAATAATAATATTTAAATAAGGGATTTGAATGAATAGTTTATCCCTCCCCAAATCATTTCCCTCCCCACCGAATCCCTCAATCCAAACATAGTGAGTCATTCTCAAGTAAAGAATGAATACTACAATGAAGAGACTTATCAAAAAAGAATACAACAATGAAGAGGTTTAAGAGCTTTTCACTATTGGAAAATTAGTTTTGCTTTTCACTTTTATCTTCACTTTCTTAAATTAAATTTTCAAAAAAATGTGTAAAAATATTTTTTATCGGTAAAAGGAGGGCAGTAGGAGTAATTTAGGTAAATGAAGAATACAATTATGTTATATAGATGGTAGTTATAAATTCAAAATTTGGAAAATTAAATAATTATCTATGAAAAAGTGGAAAAGTAGAAAAAAAAATTTCTCTAGATTATATATTGATTCCAACAGTGGTGAAGAGAATTTTTCAAGAAAAAGTATTTTATTTCTATATTAGTAAACGAATTTTCTGTAACCCTCTATTTTTTAGGAAATGTTTTTTGCAAAATTGAGCGATTGCTTAGGAAAAAAGTTCATAATTTAATTTTCCACTAATCACCAAACTATTTATGATTTTGCTCAGCTTGGCTAATAAAAGGCAAGAATCATCAACAAGAAAGAACAAATCTAAGCTCAAATAATTAAATTCTTGAGAAAATATAAAATGTGTCCTTTGGATTCTGTTGTTATAATGTAGATGCTCCGCTGAATCTGATAGCATTTGTTGTTGATTCCTTGCCATAATGTCTCACAAATGCAAGTTTTATAAATTGGTTTTAATTTCCACAATTTTTAATTCAATGGGCAAGATAGGACCTTAATTTGGTAAGAATCATGGCTACTTGTGATGATTCCATCTGTGTCCAGGGGAGGAGAAAGTGTTATGTATCACGTCAGTACTATTAAGTAGTGTCATAAGTACTATTAAGTAGTGTCATAAGCCAATATCAATTAGCAATATGGAGAAAACGATGTTGAGAATTATAAAATACGAGTTTTTTTGAGGATTTTTAAGGTTTTTAATTTTAGGACTTTTTAAAATTTATATCTTACTGCCTAATATATCTCTCAAGAATTTGCTGGCGTGACCAAGACCTATTGGTTGGTGACACTATTCAGCAGCACTGACGTGGTATGTTCGTGACATACAAGACTTTCTCCTCGTGGGAGAGACACTATAAGAAGGGAAGTTGAATTTTGATAGGTCACTGTCCACTCGAGGTCAAACATCGAGGAAAGGATAGCAATGGACCCGAGGTCTTGCAAGTCTTTCCTTCTCATACTCTTTGTAGTGCTAGTCAATGAGGTTCGAGCCAAACAACCCACCAAAGTGTTCGATGTAAGGGAGTTTGGTGCAGTTGAAGATGAAAGGACCGATAACAGCAAGGTAAAGTGGTATATTATGAGTAGTACGCAACACATTTTATACCATCAAGAGCGGTGGTATAATGGTTCAAAATTCATTCTTATAAGATTTGATGAGTTTAAGGTTTCAATTTCCAATCTCTTTCACGCACTTGTCAAAAATATCTAGTAGAAGAGGCACTCTGTGGGCATGGGTTTGGAGGACACCGGCTTCTTGAACTAAACACTGACGTTTCGTGGTTTTACATCGAGAGAACCAGTGTTGAACGCTGGTTGTTCAATCCATCTAGTATATTTACGTTTGAACTCGAAAATTCAAATATTGTGTAACTGGGGTGATTGGACAGCCACTAGTGCTACCAGAGCGATTTGGGCTATTTGGCTTTTGTGAACGGAAAAGACTCATGTTATGAGAGTTTTACCTCTTAATTTGCTGATCCCACTCGAACTATATTAGGCAGAGGCACGTAGGACGAAAAAACAATACATTTGAAAAATTCTTTTTCACTCATTTATATGTTACTAATGCTTTTCAGGCATTCAAAAGTGCGTTTACTAATGCCTGTCAATATAAAGGGCATAG
>JAOYND010090633.1:0-10827 GCA_025802135.1 Lagerstroemia fauriei | reverse complement strand
GAGACTTCAACATGTAAAGACATCAAATAGAAGACTCGATGCTAACAGGGGCTGTCATCCTTCATCTTGCTGCGTCATTTTGGTTCTCTATGTTATGCTAAAACCCGACCTAATCCTAAGGATAAATTCGGTGAACGGTCTCGAAGATGCATTTTCGTAGGTTACCCATTTGGTAATTAGGGCTGGCGAGTGTACGACATGCAGACCCGAGATACATTCACGTGCCGAGACGTTGTTTTTTTTTTTACGAAAATGAGTTCACATTCTCCACATACATCTCGAAGGCTGCGAATCCAGAAGAAAAAACTTTATATTGATGATAGTAATCCAACTTGGCAAATCCAGCCCCTCATCATGGTGGAATCGGCCCAAGAAGTGGACTCAAGAAGCCCAGGATCAATCAGGCGTGGAGCTGAGGGGGAGTGGAGATGGTAAAAAGTGGACCTGGCAATAGTGGGCCGAGGCAGGATGGGCCAGAGACATCTTGCCTAGTTGATTGCTTCAGGGGGCCCAACGTGACTGGGCTCATTCCATCAGCCCAGGGCTAGATCAATTAAGCCCGAATCAAGGCGCACACGGGGAAGAAGACCAATCCCGGGAAGAAATTCAAGAGCCGACCAATAGTGGAACATGTGGATTGGAAAGAAATTCGGAGGATGAGTCAGTTGGGGATAGACACCAATCAATCAGAACAACAACAAAGACCAGTGAGAGAACGACGGATCCCATCTCGATTATCAGATTACATATGTCATCATGAGACCCCTTTGCTCACCCAATCGATCTCACTCCTCATGTACGTCCCAACCCATTTAGAAGTTTATCTCTTATGATCATATGTCAGATCGTCGTGTTTCTTTTCTAACTTCTATTAACTCTGACGTTGAGCCCAGCAACTATAAGCTTGCTGTTAAAGACCCACGATGGTGTGCGGCCGTGGCTGATGAAATACGTGCACTCGAGGCAAATGGTACATGGATAATTTAAAAGTTGCCTCATTATAAGAAACCAGTAGGATGGAAGTTGGTGTATAAAATAAAAAGACGAGCCAATGATACTATAGAAAGATATAAAGCGCGACTATTGGCAAAAGGATTCACTCAAGTTGAAGGTGTAGATTTCCACGAGACTTTTGCCCCAATCGCCAAACTTGTTACTGTTCGGGGCTTACTGACCATAGCCATCTCCCGAGACTGGGAAATACATCAGATAGATGTTCGTAATGCTTTTCTACATGGTGACATGGAGGAAGAAGTTTACATGTCACTACAATCGGGATTCTCTTCTGACAAAGGGAATGTACGCCATCTATGCAAGTCTTTATACGCACTTAGACAAGCCTCGAGGAACTGGTTTTCCAAGCTCGCCGGTGCACTTCGACACTATGGATTTGTGCAAGCTGATGCCGACCATTCTTTTTTCACTCTTACACGAGGTGATGTCTCTATGACAATTCTTGTTTATGTTGATGACATATTGGGTGTTGGTAATAGTTCTCAGCAGTGCACTTCCTTTAAGCACTATCTCCGTACATGCTTTCGTATTGAAGACTTGAGCTCTCTTAAATATTTCCTAGGAAGAATTGAAGTAATTCGACTTCATTCTGGATTAGTAAATGTTCCGTGTGTAAATGTTTACTCAATGCGAAAGTTATTGAGCAAAAGTTCAGTGCGTAATACGTAAGTACGTAACGATTTCACTGTGTAAAGTTTCGTTCAAATCTTGATACGTGTAAAAATTCTCCTCTGAAAAATTGTGAAAAAGCTTTGTACACGTCAAGATTTGAGCTAGAATTTGTAAAATGAAATTGTTGTGCTACACATTAAATATATACGGGTTATATGCCAAGGATCCCCGTTGACTCCAGAGCTTTCATTTGCTGAATATTGACTCTTGTTTTTCGTAATTTATACCCGACCTACCTTGGGGAGAAATGGAAGGAGAATTCGACATTCGGAGAATTATAGAAATTCTTATCAGCTTATCTTTTGCTAGTAATCTTGCTGGTGATGCTAGTATTGCTACTTCGATCCTCTTCGTTACTCCCCATAAATGTTCCAGAGGCTACACTTCTGTTCTGGTGGACTCGAACGACAGAGGAGGTGGCAGCACAGCCACCGGATTTGCCCCGGTATCGGTGACAGTTGAATGAAAATTTGATCAGAGTTTGGGGGATAAGTTGTTTATTTCAAGTTTAGAGTGGAGGGCATTTGGTTTTTTTCTGTTCTTTAGTCTTCTTACGGACTGATCAGAATTGCCAGCCTAAGAGGCCCATAGTCTGATTCATGGTTTCTTAGGCTCTATCTGAACTTTGCAAAAATTGGCCCAAATTAATATGCACACAAGAGAATTCGGGTGGGTTCTGCCTCGGACTGGGGTGAATGGACCCTGATAATTTGTCATATATTTACAACTGTTTTTGTTCATATGCCGAGCAATGGTTGACCTGTAACATATGTCACTTGGTATACCCGTAATTTATAAGACCTTTTCCTCTTCAAGAATGAGAGAGTATCTATTCATTCATTCATTCTCCTCGGTCATGGCCTTGTTTTCTGCATGCCCTTCCTCCACCACGACTTTGGTACTAAATATTAAATCCCGTATCGACTAAATATAAAAATAATCTTGAATTTATAAAAGTACTGGATATCATTACTTAATAGCTTAAATAAGTGAAGCCACGGGAGAAGTGGAAACCGTAACCTAACTGGCTCCATTCTCTATTACTGTCGTCAAAGACGGAGGTTGCCACGATTGGCAGGACGAGACCTCGAACTCAAGGGCCTCCGTCCCCACCGCAAGCCGATCTTCGGTCCCAATGAATCGGCTACATGACATCGCAGCCTAGTCGACGCGGCCAGGAAATGGTGGGTGAAAGTGATCAGGCCATGCCCACGTGACAAGACAAAGAAGACAGTGTACATACGTACACACACACACATATATGTATATATAGATATAGATATGAGAAATTCTTCGACCAGACGAGCAAAAAAATTAATGTTAATTATTTGAATAGTTATATTAATTATTATTAATTAAAATAATTAATTAATATTTATAAAATAGCAGTATTTAATATGTATATATATATATATATTGTATATGCTTTCACATTGAATGCATTGGTGACAGCAAGGTATCAGTGGTGGAAAATTCCATAGATTAGGTTTTTTTCTCTCTCCACTCTCTCTCATGTGAATGTTTATCAGCCGTTGGATCGTACGTGGAGACGGTTCTTTTTTTTTTTTGGCCCAGGGAGACGGTTCGTTAAAGGCCTCCTGGAAGGCAGAATCTTCCCGTACTGTATCGGCAGTTAGATTCGTTTTTTTCCCTTAATTTCTCTCTCTCTCCCCACTCTCTCTCTCATGTGAATATTGGATTGTCCCGGTTTCGCATGGGGACGGCTCAATAAAGGTCTCCGTAGAAGGAAAATCGAACACTTCTTGCTCGAATGATTTAATAGCACTACATGCAACGATTTAATCAATTTTCTGAATTATCAATGATTGAATCAGCACGGTTTTGATATAAATTAATGAAATTAAAAAATGAATTTAATTCTGGTGAACATAAGTGTTGAATGTCAAGAGATCGTATGCAGTAAAGCAGAAGCGCATCTGAATCATTGCAACAGTCGTAGAAATGGATTTCAAACTTGATTCTTGTAAGTCTAGATAGTACCCCCATGACAGGAGGTGAGATCTTTATGTTTCTCACTGTGATTAATGTGATATGCAGATATATAATGGAGACTATAATCTCTCAATTGCTTATAAAAATTCGAGAATTTATTAATTTCTAATTTGGTATACTGGTGAATCATTACTTACATTTTTAATAAACCTTAAATTATAAGAACATGTGATAGGCTAGCAAGTTCACCAATCTATTTACAAATCCAATTAAATATTTAGTTATATAATAATTTTGGATTGGGCTATTGAATTTCACTAGCACTATACATAACTAAATATTTAATTGGATTTGTAAAATCCAATGAATAAATATTCTCGGTTATACATAAACTATTATCGCGGAATGAGATTCGGTTATATGTATTATTATTTACGTGTGTGAGACATGAAGCCGTTCATTCTCATGTAATTTACTAATGAATTGAAGAGAATAGATTCATTTATATATATATATATATATTTAAAATTAAAAAAAATAAAAATGGAAAAGTAACGCGTTGTTAGATATTGCGGTGGCTACTTGAGTGTAGATGTGTCTTTTAGAAATTCTTCTTTTTCGAGAAACACTGAAAGGTCCTAGGGGGCGGTCTCCTCTGGTTTGGTCGCAAAAGAAAGAGAGAAAGAGAACCGATCGAGAAGAAGAATCAGTTTTGTATGTGACCGTATTAAGAAAAGGTTTTTCAATTCTTAGGACAAACTTGATATGAATACTGTGAAAGACGTGCGTGCGTGTGTCTATCGAAATATCGATCCTAGAAGGTTCATTATCAAGAAAATTGGTTCGTGGGTGCCACATCGAATAGCGTCAACCCGAGAATTACAATATAATGATCGATTCTGAGTCCTTGCAGGTATAATATCTAAACACCCTCTTAATTATAAGAATTCTGAATTATCTCGAAATGATTGTTGAAATTGAAAATGAAATTTTTCAAAAAATTAATCCTTTCACTGCATCGTGATTCCCAGCATCCGCGACATGAACTCCATCACTTGAGCGGTCCGTCTGTGATCAGTGGTCGATGGAGACGCAACTGCCGACTAGCACTTCGAGATGGCAGCCTAATCGACGCGGCCAGGACCCGCGATTTCGTCTGCATACCCACCGGCTGTTTGGGCTGGGTGGTAGGTGAAAGTGATCGGGGGAATGCCCTCCACGACCCTGCATGGGCTGCGATCGAACTAACAGTATAATTGGATTTTTTTTTTTTTGCAAGAATAAGTATCGGGTGAGCAATACTCATCTTTTCATCGAATAGTTAACAATCGGAATTGATTTAAGTGAGACATGTGGAGTAACAACGAACCAATTCCCCACTTAAATTGATTTTGATTGAGCATTATCCATCGACAGTGAAGATGACGTTCAACTATTCAAGTGAAACTCTTTATTAAATTAAATTGGTAAATTTTACAGCTGGTATAAAACTCTTTCCAAGTATTCCAAGCCCTGGTACATAAGTGTTTTAATAAGAAGAAGACGAAATGACATTACATGGATATTTAAAAAAATTATACATATATATATATATATATATATATATATATATCCGCTGCCATATGGTATTCATCTCTACTTGGTGATAAATAAAGCACCCGGACCAGAATACAATTAACCCAGCATGGGCTACAAGTCGTGCATTCCTGGCCCACCGAGTGAAACAGGTGGTTTCTTGATCACGACCTGGTCACTGCGACCCCTTTTTGAGGAAGCACCCAGTCGGACAAGTGGGGAATGTTTGAGCCAACTAGAAAAGTTTGGGTAGAGACAGATCTAAATGTTGCCTAGGTAAGCGTCCTGTTGTGTGTGTGTATATGCGCGCTTACACATTGAATTCATCGGTCATAGAATAATATAAGTACTAGAAAATCAAACACTTCTAGAAACGGACACGAAGTTCTATATGCAAAGAATTGGTGATTTAAACCAAACCCTAATTTTTTGAATCCTTGTAAAATCGATAAGAGGCCATATAAATTGTAGTGTAATTATACCTGAATCCATTGGACAGTCGTGAAACTGAATATCGAGTTTGGTTCTTCTGGCTCTACATGGTACCACTTGAGAGGATGTGTTATCACCAACTTCATATTGTGATCTATGCAATGTGTGATTTATAAAGGGTGACCCACAGACCATAAACCCATCAATTGCACATTAAAACCTAGATTTTTTTCAATTTCTGATTTCGCCACCACAATATGGGGAATTACCTTTGGGTTATCATACATTAGTCCACATGCTTTAAGAGATGTTATTAAATCCATTACTTCAAATTAATTAGATGAACTAGTCGGGCTGACTAGAAGGGTAATATCCACACTCAAATATCAATATAATTGTCAGACCATATTAGTAGGAATAAAATCCAACATATCACACATATTTGCTAGGATAAGTAGTCCTCTAATAATTTCAAATTTTTTTTGGGTGAAATAATCGCAATAAGACCAAGTGGTTGTGAGATCCTAGAACCCATGAACTTACAGTCGGATGACGGATTAATGCTCGAAATTTTATATAGATTTTTCATTTATCTATATTTATATATTATATATAGAAACAACTCTTTCCCTTTTAATATCTTTTTCACATTTTTTTTTAAATTACACATTAACATATAAATTTAGCTCTCGCTGTGCTAGAGCTAAGGAGATGATGACATGTGTAAGACACTACCATAGACACTGAAAATTTAAGAATATGTATAACATGTTACATATAAGCACCTTAGTTAGAACCAACTCATTCAAGCAAGAGAAAAATTGCAAGAGAAAGTTCCAAAATTAATGTGTTATCTTAAATCCCAACCCACCAATCAAACCCCATCATCACTGCACTAACTATTATGAAATCTTAAGCGGACCGAAGAACTAGAAGGTGAGGACATCGATAATGCATGACCAGGTATCATCTCACATAGCAGCATGGGCACTGTCGAGCTCAAGTTCACTGAGTCAACGTGAGACCATTCTTGAGTATCGCCCATATCCCTCGAGGTTAAAATGTTATCTCAAGGACCCTCCGAAATGCATTAAAGTGTAGAAATTTGGGAAGAAATTGAGCTTTTGGTTAATTGAAGTTGTGATTTTTGTGCGAGTATGCGGGAGCTTATGGTGAATGAGGTTGTGATTGTTTTGGATTTGTGTTTTTGGGTGAGTCAATTAGCTCCGTCAGTGGCACGAGTGAATAGGAGAGAGGGAGATTGAGGGGATGAACAGTAGCTAACGTTTTCTCCCCGTTAATTAATGTTAAGCCGGGAAAGGATGTAAGACTTACTGCGTTACACGTGTTATCATTTTCTTGGCTCTGGTACAACGGGTTCACTGTATCAGACATACTGAATATTTGCTCAGCTACCGATAATAGAGAAAATAAAATAAAATATTGTCTCTCTCTGACCGACCAATTTTAGGCTGTCTCTCCCTCCTTCTATTGGATGGTTATGTACGGAAGGTGAAGAAGGTTCTCTGGAAGTGGAAGGGCCCAAAAGGATTTTTGACCATTCAGAAGGAAAATAACACAGCGAATGAACAGTTAAGAAGAAAAGTCCTAGACTTATCTGTTGCATGACTTCGAGAAAAAGGAATTTTTGTCCTGTAAATTAACAATTTCATCGTTAAGAGATAGATTTCGTCTCACTTAGATTTTTAAGAGATTTTTTACCTCATTAACTCTCTCAGATATACATTTTACATCAGTTGGGTCCTTGAGTGAAATTTTTGCATCAATATTATCCTTTTTGTGTATCAATTATGTCCCTTATGACTTCAATTGGGTCTCTCATGGGTTCAATTGGGTCATTCATGATTTCAATTAAGTCCCTCATAGTTTCAATTGGATCCCTCCATTAAAATGAACACTAACGGCGCGATTATATTATTAATTAGGTCATTCTCTCTATTTATTTTTCTTCAATTTGGTCATCGCACTAACGACATTATTATACTATCAATTAGGTCTCTATCTTAATTTCTTTTTTATCAATTAGGTCCCCATTTTAATTTCTTTTTTATCAATTAGGTCCCTCATAAATTTCTCATTTTTTAAAAAATTTAAATAATATTTTTAAATAACGTGACATATCCGAATAATATTTTTAAATAATGTGACATATCTGAATAATATTTTCAAATAAAAAATTTAAAAATAAAAATCTTAATTTTTTTAAATTAGGAAAAATTTCATAAAAATTGTAAAAAATCAAAAGGATTATAAAATATAGAAAAATTTAAAAATAAAAATATAAAATAGATAAAGAGCTTGAAAAATTTTTAAAATTTGTGAAAAATATAAAAATTTGGAAATTTTTTTTTAAAATAAAGAAAGATAGAAAATAAGAAAAACGTGACAATAAATGAGAAAAATATAAAGAATTTTCAATAATTTAAATAAAAATTAAAAAGTATACATTTAAAATATATAAGTGTTTTTGCTATTTTGTAAAATTAGGAAAACTTAAAAATAAATAAAAGTTTTATTAAATTCTGAAGGGTATAAAAACTTAAAAAATAAAAAACTTTCATAAAATAAAAAGAATTAAAAATTTTTCAAAGTTATGAAAATTTGGGAATTGTTCATAAAATTAGAGATTTATTTGAAATTTAAAAAATAGATAATATTCTAAAAATTGTACAAGATATATATTGTAGACGGGATGAACCAATATTTTGCTACCATAGGTGACATAAAGAGATATTTACAGGAAACATAAAAGGTTTAAATTTTTTAAAATTTTTTTCATAATTATTGCAGAGGTGATAGACTAGTATTTTATATTTCATTTTTAAAAAAATTAAATTTTTTTGAAAATTGTAAAATTATCTATTTTTATAAAAATTTTTGAAAATTATTGTATTTTCAGGTATCTATTGAATTTTTCTAAATTTTCTAAATTTCTTTATTGAAGTTTTTCGAATTTTGCAAATTTTTTTTAATTTTTTTGAATTTTTTCAAATTTAAAAATATTTTTTCAAATTTGTCGTTTTTATTCTTTAAACAAATCTGTAATTTCATTCATATTTTTTTGAAATATTTCTAAATTTTTCTAAAATGATTTTAAATTTCTTATAATTTTTTCAATTTTTATTTTCTTGATTTTTATTATTTTTTTTATTTTTCATTATTATTTTAATGATTTCTTAATTTTAGGACTTTTCCAAATTTTTTCTATTTTTTTGTATTTTATGAAAATTTAAAAATCTTTTTCTATTTATAAATTTTTATTTAAAAAATATATAAAAATGCCACGTCAACTCTTATAATGTGTGGCAAAAACTTTTTCTTTTTAAAATTTTTTAGGGACCCAAGTGATGCAAAACACATCTCTGAGAAACGAAATTGGTAGTATTTACATTAAAATTGACGGAAAAATTAACGGAAGATCTCTTAGGGATTTAATTGATACCATTAGCGACCTAACTGATACCATGTCCGGCAGTATGATTTCTGTATCGTATATCGAATACACTCTTTGATTTCGAGAGTAAAATTTTTAAGATTTCGACTGTCGTTGCATCTCGATTCTCAACACTTTGAGGCATCAGTGATCTGGTTAATGCTAAAATCCTATGTTGAAAGAGGACATACAGTTAGGAAGCTTAGACCTTCCCGAGCATAGGGGGTGGGGGGAATAAATCATCGTATCTCGAAATGGTGGGATGAAAAACATCAATTCAATATATTCTTTTGAGGGATAAATCAATCATATAAAATGTTCATGTGAGGGGAAGGATTTAGAGGGTGTACTAGCGATTGCCCCCTAAACTTTGGAGCTCCGGTAAAATTCTATATAAAATTTATTGATTTTGTCTATATTTTTACTAAAATATCTTATTCCGACCCCTAAAATATATCATTTTAGTATTCTTTCAATTTCGCCGCCGTCTTGATTGAATTTTTTGAATCTGAACCTGGTCATATGGATGGACCGAATTGAATGGTATTGTGGCAAAATAGCAGTGAGTGTTACGTATATGAGACACAGAGTAATTAATATTAAAATTAAACCGAAATTGTTGTCATTTTAATTCTATGGAATTTGGCTTTTCGGTTGAGTGGAGTATTATTCTAGGAACCCATCGAGGATGGAATTCCATTAACATGTCACATGGATTTTTTTTTGTTGTGAATTCCGAATACCGAGAGCGGATGTTTTTTCCTCTTATGTCATGTGTGTGTGTGTGTGTAATGCAGTAGATCGATCGGTCGAAATGAGACCAATGTATGACCATGAGACCCATCTAATCCCATGCTAGAAATGCACCGAGAGAATATCTATTTTCTTATAAATAAAAAGGATGGTGGCAGTAGTTATAGTAGTATTGACAATCAAGTCACTTTGTTATGCCATGTTTGTGCTTTCGTATTCAATGGTAAACATGTCGGACGAGTTGAACAATCAACACTTAGTAGTGGTCCCGTTGATATAGTATCACTAAAAGTTTAGTATAATTTAAGAAACCAGTATCTGTTAAAGCACAAATTTGATAAGTTGCAGAAATAATTCGAATTTGAGATATCGATCTAACCAAATTATTCGATAGTGGGTTTTGAATGAATAAACCATCCCTCTAGTGGTGCATCAAGAGATTAGTATTGTCTTCATATTTGCACTTAATTTGCGCTGTAACTAGTGAAAATCAAGATGGGCCATAAAAGGACCAACGAAAAAGAAGCAGGAGCTATTTTTAAATTAAGATTATATAAATTTCTTAATTTTCTATATTTTCAATTTTGTTAGATTTTCTAGAAACTTTTCCTAATTTTAAGAATTTTTTTAAATTATTTTTTACATATTTTTCTATTTTTTAAAAAAATATTTTTAACTTTTTTTAAAATTTTATAAAATTTTTCTTAATTTTTTAATGTCTATTTTAAGTTTTAAAGTTTCCTGTATGTAAAAATATATAGAAAATTAAGATTATATAAATTTCATAATTTTCTTATATTTTCTAAAAATTTTTCTAATTTTTTATAAAATTGTTTATATATTTTTATTTTTTTAGGAGAAAAATTAAATTTTTTTTCTATTTTTTATTAAAATTTGCTAGATTTTTTAATGTTCTTAACTTTCTATATATATATATATATATATATTTTTTTTTAAATTTTCTTAGATTTTCT
>JAOYND010090418.1:0-10830 GCA_025802135.1 Lagerstroemia fauriei | reverse complement strand
TCGGTTCGGATCTTGGGCACGCCTGGTCGAATCTCCCACTTGAAGGGAACGGCCCCGGGCTTCTTGAAAGATTCGTCGACCGTCATTGTCTCCTCTTCGATTCGACTCGTCTCAGCCACATACATAGATCCTTTTGCGAGTTCATCCAAGGATGTATATATGTAGGGAAGGAGAGTTCAATAGGATCGTAGTCTCTCACGGTTAAAGGCGAGATTAGAGGCATGAAGTTGGGCTGGTGGGCCAGTCAGAGGCTGCTGGGTCCATCCTTGATGTTGACTTCGTCTGCAACAAGACGACCAACACCAGTTTCTGTTGTGTTTGGTATGCGAAAGGTAACATGTCCGGAGCGGAAAATGAAAGATAATATGCATGCACTAAGGTATTGGATAAAATATTGTTAGATTTATTACTACAAGCTAGTTGAAATGATAAAATATCTCTTCCTCTCAGGTAAGGTCTTGGTTCGAGTCTTATAAACAAAGAAAAATTCATATTGGAAGAGTTTATTCCTTAGTGGGCCAACTCTCCTCGAATCTAGATTGGCCAGGGGCTATTAGATTTCGAGATATTAATTGGTATATGTCGAAAAAAAGTATTGCTAGATTTCCATGAATTGTATGATTATTATTGAATTATAATGTTGTGAGCGAATCGTTGACGAAGTAGGCGATTGAGTTTAGAGGAGACTTCAAGATTTGCTGACTTACGTCAATGAGAGACTACCAAAGACGAGTCAGACGCTCATATGTTGTATTATTGTTAATTGGCATTACAAGAGACCGAATCCGTTTTTACCCAAAAGTCCAAGCTATTAGGTGGTGGTACCCGGATATCTTATATTGTCAATGTGGGATCTAACAATTATAATTCTTGAACAGTGGATCGAAATATGTGATATAATTGTGTCTGGTGAGTGCATTGTATTGTTGGAGAAAGTATAAAGGTGGGTTAATTAGTCCGGTAATTTTGGTACGTAAAATTCATTAAGTGTTTCGAATATAAAAAACTTATAAAATATTAGACAATTTATTGTATTATAACTAATAATTTAATTGAACACTGTAATATGTGTGGTTTAAATTTTGAATTTTCCATTGCATAAACTTTTTTAGCCGAGAACTAATAATACGTGGCTTAAAATCTGGACTTTGCAATAAAGTCGCCTGACTTTTGAATTAAGAAGGGCACTTTACTTTTGATTTGTCAACAAATCAAGAGATACTGGTAGGGACTTGGATTAGCACAATTCTTCTTGGTGGGTCTCACTCGCAGCAGCCACTGCGCAACATAATATGAAATTTCAAAGCCAAGATGGGGGGAAATCGTCTCGGCGTCGCGGAGCAATTAGTGCAATCTCTTTCGTCGTGAGTTTCTTCTATGCAGATTGTGTCGATCGCGGCAAATATGTGATCAAATCAGACATTTAATAGATTGAATGCTAAAATACAAGTGCATAGAGCTATCGCTACTTAAAAATTTAAATTTAAACTTTTTAAATGGATATTAGTTCAACCTTTTATATAGGTCAGATGTAATTTTATATAGTATTAGAGCAGGTTACCGTTGTTGGCTTATGCCTCGCCATGCCCGAGTGTGGAGCTCGTGGCTGATAAGTTCGAGACCGAAAGAAAAGTGTCCGGCACATGGTAAGTGAATCGAGTGCGAAAGAAAAAGTTCGACTCGAATAAACTTGTTAACTTAAGAATGGAAGAGGAAGCCTGCCTCGTGGTTAGTTGTCCCGTTACCCGATTACAGAAGAAAATCGCCCAGCAGTTACTAGATTGAATCTTGGAATATAATGGAATTGATGTGTCATTACTTATATGATTAGACTTTTAGTTGAATATGGGTCCAACCTCATCGCTTATCAAGCGGTAGAAAAATAGAAGAGAAAATATTATCATCTTGCTGGGTTGTTTGAGCAAATAAGAAGAAGACAGATTATAAAGGACCTTTCCCACGAGAAACTCTTATATATAATAGGTATATTATATAACAATATTGATATAATGTTATAAGTCAATATGACTAAGTTATTTTTACGGTTTTTTTATTTTTTAGTATTTTTTATGGTTTTATTTAAAAATTTAAAGTTGCATAATCTTATTGGTTTGTAACAGCACGTCGGCATTGTCACGTAGTATATGTGTTACACAAAAATCTCTCATTTTCCACACTGCTGAGCAGTAGCAATAGCATTTACAGATACAAAAAAATCAAACTGCTCATGGTTGTCCCACTAAGTAATCTCAATCTATCGTTGGTAATAATTCATTGGCGCACTTAAAACACCAAATTTCAAACTTTCAACGGTTAAAAGCAGAGGAAATTCCAACACCACCACTTGAGAAATACTCCAGATTGACATAAGGACCGGACTATGAGGAATGTATACCTTGCCGAAGTCGGCCGGCAAGACAAATATATAACAGCATTGAGCTTCGCCGTTAAAAATGGAATTACTGATAAGTCAGAGCGACTAACTCGAGAGACCTCGCAACCTGGTAATACTGCACGTGACTTTCCTGATATTGATATTGAGTTCCGGACGAAATCAAAGTATTTAGAGTAGAATCACTTGTGGGATCATTAATACTACTTTCAAGTGAAACAACTCGAGGATTTTATGAGAAAAGAAAATAAAGTAACATGGGAACAAACTAGCTATATACTGATACGGTTAAGGTGGAGTTCAATTTTATGGGCAGATTGGATCACCGGAAGGCCTGGGAAGGTAATCGTGAAACCGGTTTAACTGGCTCTAACCGAGTAGAGTCGATGGTGTCCTTTTTTGAGCGGCGAGTACTGCCTTTCGGGTGGAAACAAGTTTCAGAGAAAGATGCAAGCAATGTGGGGGAAGTTGCACCAATGGTGCAAAAAGTTTTGTAAAAGTTCCTAACCGGTATAAAAAGAAATTTTTGTGCCTAATTGGTACAAGAAATTTCAAAACAGTTCATTCATAGTACATTCCATTAAATTTCATTTAACGCCATTAATTTTTGTTAACGTGGCAACTGATGTGGACGCCATGTATGTTTATTTGCTGATGTAGTGAACCATTTAATATTTTTTTATTGAAATAGTATATAAAATATATGAAAAGTTCAAAAAATATTTTAATAATTCTTAAGACCGTGAAATAACAAGATCTTAAATGAGCAAATTTTTATTGATTTCAAGTATTTATCAAATTTTATGAGAAAATTAAAATTTCAAAAAGCTTTTTAAGATTTTTCATAAATTTTTATATATTTTCTAATTTTTTAAATATTTTTGTATACTTTTGTCAATTTTTAAATTTTATGAATTTTTTTATATATTTTTTAAATTTTTATATGTTATTTCAATAAAAAAAAATTAAATAATTCACCACATCAGCAAATAAGCACGTATGAAGTCCACATTAGCTGTCACGTCAATAAAAATTAACAGTGTTAAATGAAACTTAACGGAATGTACTATGAGGGAACAATTTTGAAATTTCTTGTATCAGTTAGGCTCAAAAATTTCTTTTTGTACTAGTTAGGAACTTTTATAAAACTTTTTGTACCGTTGGTGCAATTTCCCTAGCAACGTGCCTTGGCAGTTTTAAGTCAAATTCCACTGTTATATGTCCATTATGTAATTTCTATTTATTTAGGGTTATTTCACAATTTTTTTTAAAATTTTTATGCATCTACGTTTTCATTACAAATAAGGTGTCCGGCCATTTAACCGTCGGACTGAGTTGATTTAACAAAATTGAAGGTTTTGTTCTCAATTATTCTATTGGTATTTACATCGAATCAACGAGACTTGATCCATATCAGCTTGGCTCTAAAACCAAACACTAGTTCCATGTAACATTTGACAGTTCTATTTCACAATAATTGACATTTTTTCTTTAAGCAAACCTCTTACATATTTTAGTATTTTGTTCATCTTATCTAGCATTTGGCGTCCTCAGTGTACTCTTGGACTAGGTCCAGATAATTCCCTCTATCGCTCTCAGGTCGGGGTCCAAATTATTCCTCACTAACTCCGACTAGTGGGTAGGCTTAAAGCATATACTGCTCGCAATCACTCATTGTTGTAGGTTGGAATTGATTCTGACACGATATGTAAAAAATCACGGACCCATCAATTAAATGTACTAGCTTAGATACGCTTAAGATTATTGAACCTTACATATATATCAAAGATCTACTCTTTATAAGACTGATGTGGGATCACAATGCGTGACAAATCATAATAATGATAATTCAGTCGTTAAATAAGTTATACTATATTGAATTTTTTCAATCAGATCAATCTAATGGCCTCTTGAGATACAGATATTATAGAATCCCGAGACAAAGATAACACAGAATCCTTTAATTAATCATATAATCTTTAACTATCTCTTTTGCGGATGAAGTTTGCAACGAATGAAGATTCCATCCAAAATCGGAATTCCCATTTCGTGCTACCAAACACACTGTCATTATCAGTTCATTCCTTGTGAATTTCCCGTACTCTATCGATGACCTTAATTGCTATTAAACATGCGATAAAGGTATAGCTGGACACGATGATGGGCTGCCCGGCCTCAAGTTGAGCACGTGAAGCCCGGCGCGGCCTGAGCTGTGCAGGGTCACTTCGACTATTTCTCGATCAAAATGTGGCCCGGAGCTCCCTATTTTTACAAAGAGTACTACTGCTCCTGTCCATCACACTAAGCCGAAGCCCATTGAACAGCGATTTTGTGACTCAAATGGACCTAATTATGCAACCGGTAACAAAACTCGAAACTAGATAGTTACTTGTGTTACGCATGGTATGTGTTATCTGAGTAGAACTTATTATAAATATCTATTCTTATATATATTATTTAAGGGAGTAATTATTTGTACTAATTTTTCAAGTAAAGATTATTTGTGTATACTTTTAAATTAAGCAGCTATAAAGTGAATTACACTATTCTTATACATAGAGGTGTCTATGAAAGAGCGAGAAATAAAATGTGAGGATCGAAAATAAATCTATCAGAAAGAGGGGAAAGAAAAAAAAAGAAGTGAGAGAGAAAAAGGGGTGGTGCATCGTTCTTAAAATTAGATCGGATCGGGAGTCAATTAAGGCATGGGTTTCTTGGTTTGTGGGTTCAACCAGGGGTTCGATAAATGAAACTAGATTTTTTAAAATGGTAAGAATAGTATGAAATTGTAGTAGTAAGTACGAAATAATAATATAGAATACTTAAGATATCAACAACTTAACTTGTTAAGTTGGTTCTAAAGTTTACTTAGGATAAAAACGAATAAAAAAGCTGAATGAATGACCTTGTTGGACCCGGTCTGTGCCCTTGTATCCGGTAATAAAGGGCAACTTAAGCTTTCTATTTTATAATGACCCGGATGGTTCAAACGGTTCTTCGATTTTTATTGAAATCGGTTGGGTCAACCGAGTCCTAGCCGAGTCAACGTGCAAACAAAGTCATCATATGACCGGACCGGACTAGTCATCGGCTCCCGGTTCAACATATTGAACCAGCCGGTCTGGTCCGATTTTTAAGGCTATGGGGAGGTGAATGAGTGGCTATATATATCAAATTTATTGTCAGATCCCATTTCATATCAATCTAAGGCCACTGAAAATTTTATTTTTATACACAATGAGTAAAATAAAAAATAAAGACTAAGACAAAGGGGAAACGGTAGTTTGAGAGTTGAATACAGAATTCTTTAATTATAGGTTATATGCTATTTTGGTTCATGTATTTTCTAAATGAGGAATATTTAAAGTAATTATAATCGTGTAGACTTAACCTTAATATTTCAATGGCGTTAGCATTTATTTATTAAGACTCTCTTTCATATCGAATAGTTTTGAAAATCCACTACATGAAATTAATTAAATATGATATATGGATATGAATTGAACTCATAAAAAACCATTAGATGACCGTGCAATTTATTCTAAAAAATCGGTCTTATTTATTAAAATGTGATTTATTATTTATTCACTAACCAAAAATATATATATATATATATATATATATATATATATCCACATGATAACATGAAAGAGGGTTTCTTTTCAGGAATGCTTAAAAACTCGAATAAAAGGTTTATTATCAGCTGCACGTACCGGTCATCAGCCTTCTTCTCCGCGGATTGGACTTCACCGGTCTCGATCGATGAAACAGTGACGTGCTCAGAATCGAATTTCTCTGCATGTTGGAGGATTCACATAGCTTTTTGATTGGTCAATGGAAATCATAATCTTAGAGATAATTATAAAAGTAGCAACGCATCATAGACCAAGATTGTGACGCCCCACTCCCACATGATGATGCAAGAAGGAGATCTTGAATATATATATATATATATATATATATATATAAGACTCAATGACTATAAGAACACCAACAGTTAGCACTTTTGGGTGATGGGCCCCGTGGTGTTACATATGGTATCAGAGCCGATTCCGGCCCACAACCATGAAGGATTACGAGTGCTATGTTATACTGACCACGGGCCGAAATCGTGGGGAGTAATCCGGACCCCTGCCCGAGTAGCGGGGAGTTAATACGAACCCGGCCGAGAGCCCAGCATTTATGGGAGGGAATTTGTGATGTTCCAATCCCAAATTGATTTTTATGGGAGGAAGTTTGTGACGCTCCAATCCCAAATTGATTGTGTAAGGAGGAGATCTTAGATATATATATATATATATGTAAGGTCCGATAATCCCAATAGCACCAACAACTAACACTTATCGGTGACGGATCCATAGTCTTACAAAGATCCACCATCCCGTTGGAAAGATTGGCATT
Organism: Lagerstroemia fauriei; assembly: GCA_025802135.1. Lineage (NCBI taxonomy): Eukaryota > Viridiplantae > Streptophyta > Magnoliopsida > Myrtales > Lythraceae > Lagerstroemia > Lagerstroemia fauriei. Next base: position 4,037 of record JAOYND010090418.1, on the reverse strand, counting down.
TTTCACCTCACAGAAACATTAAAAACATAAAACTTAGAAACCGTACTTCCCTTTTTCGAACATGATCGTAATTGACAACCTTTTTTATTTTCATAATTTTCTTTTCATTTTTGGACGCGTGGTTAATCTTCAAAAATTTGTTTCTTGGACTAGTGTTTTGTCGTGGATGGAGCACTAAATATCCAGTCACGAGTTCACTGCGTAAATCTCTATCAAATCTTGACATGTGTCAACATTTCATAATTTTTAAAAATTAATTTTATATAATTTAAAATTTAAATAATAATTTATACAATAAAATCTTGGTGTATTTATTATACACCGAGTATGGGCTCCATGGTGGGGATCGGCGGCAGTGAGGGTGAAGCTGTTCAAGGATGTTTTTGTCAATGCGTTTGACTCTGAGGCTGAAGCACAACCGGTCAAATCCTGCTCATGTACTTGCCGTATTCTTCAATTTGGAACCAATGGACATTCCAGTGACAAGTTGTACAGATAAACGGGCTAAAAATACCTCTCGTTTTAGAAGTAATTAAAAAAAATGTTCCTTTTCAACTATTTTCAAATCTACAGTTTATAAATTGCATTTCAAAAATGTGCTTCTGTTTACCAGTAAAACGCATCTTTATCACGTTCTGGACTTCATCATTTTAACGTAAAACGTATTTTAAAAATACTTTTTGACCTTAAAACGTATTTTAAAAACATTCTTTTACTCTTAAAATGTATCTTAGTCTTACTCTCTAATTATATAAAATGCATTTTAAAATTTTGCTCTTAAATCGCATCTTTATCTTAGTACTAAAAATATTTTTTTGGCCTTAATGACATTGCTTTATTCTAAGAAGTGAAGCGCAGATTGAAACTGCGTTTCTGATGAAAATAAAAAAATAAAAGATCAATTTGAATATGAAATTTTGTCATGAATAAAAGTGTGTTTTAAAAGTGGTAGAATCAAAAATAATTAGAAAAGTGTCGTTTATTAAACGATTCTCTATCTTTTTTTCTGGTAATTTATAAAAAGATTCTCTATCAACTTGCAGTATTAGTATTTTGGTTCGTTTCTCAAGTTCCACATCTTAAGCAATTATTGAACCCCTGACGGAGCCCAATTTTACAAATTTGAACAAAATAGGGAGAATTTTTTTAAAAAGAAAAAGAGTCGAAAATCTATAGAACAGGAAAAAGATTTGTAATATGTAGATTTTTCAAGGAGTGCAGTAAGTTTTTTTTATGAAATGACATTTTGGATCTTTATCGTTCGTCTTTGCTATAGTTCATTTTATTTCTTGATTTTATCCCCAAAATAGTTTAGGTGGTAGTTGACTTTTCAAATTAAATGCTTGCTGAAATAGATTTTTCTACGTGTAATTCGTTCAACTCGTCTAATTATTAAAAAAAAAAGTCCCTGTCAACTTAAGTCAAGCCAAAAGGCCTATTAAGTCAATAGGCAAAATGCAGGAAATCGCAGGACTGACATTGAACTCATAATCTCTACGTTATATGACGAGAGTAGAACCAACTATACTAAGTCCTATTTCTCAATTGCGTTATTAACTTTAATTGTATTTACCACTCAAATTTACTTTAAAAAACCATTATTTTTCAAAATTGCAAATCAATTTCAGATTTGGAATGAGTCCCCTTGATCTCCCTCTCTGCCAGACAACTATTTTCTTCTTAATGAAATCTCTGCCAGCGGAGAAAGTGTTCTATGTGATGGGTATTCCATAGATTTTTCTGCGTGTAATTCGTTCAACTTGTCTAATTATTAAAAAAAAAGTCCCTGTCAACTTCAGGCAAGCCAAAAGGCCTATTAAGTCAATAGGTGATACGCAATATTTTTTTCGGTGCACAGAAAAGGCATATAAGCTTAGAAAGGATAGAAGGAAAATGGGGATAAAAGTGGCACGGGAAACCTCACGGGTGAGATTGAACTCACAACCTCTACATCACAGTGCGAGAGCAGTACTAACTATACTAAACCTTCTTTTTCAATTGTGTTTCTAACTTTTGACTGCATTTACTACTCAAATTTACTTTTAAAAAAAACAGAATTTTTCATAATTGCAGATCAATTTCTGATTTGCAATGAGTCCCCTTGATCTCCCTGATAACTATTTTCTTTTTAATGAAATCTCTGCCAAAGGAGAAATTGTTGTATGTAACAGGTGTACCACAGAATATTACTAATGTGATATCACAAACTAATATAATTCAGTTATTTATAGGATTGATTTTTATCATTTTTAGAGTTTTACTAAAAAAAACTTAAAATAATTAAATTTTATTAGTTTGTAACAGCATATCAGCACTCTTACGTGGTCGGCGCACATTACCCTCTCTTGCTAGAGTACTCAATGAGTCGACTTTTATAGCATTTTTCTTCTTTTTAGATTTTAAAATTATTTTCTATTTCTGAAATTTAAAATAGTATCATAATAAAGATTTTGGGGCCAAAACGCGGGGCATTAGAATTCTGGGAAATAGTAATACTTTGTAAAATCATTTAGCATTGCTTTTTACTCCGACTTAAATTTCAGCATACGAGAAAGGTATTCTGATCCGACTACATTATTTTTTATGCAAGATTAAGAGATTTTAAATTCGATCATTAAATTGGGATTCTTCATGACGTTTATTTCTATCTTTCTTTTATTTTTTTCTATAAACTCACTCATCTAATTTTTCAGGAAAGAAAAATCAGCATTTAAATTTGAGCCAGTGAAGAGATAACCTAATTAAATAGTAGAGAATTTGCTGTCTAACAAGTATATTATCTGATAATATTTATATGATAATATTTATATGATTTCACGAACTAATAAAATTTGATTATTTTAAGTTTATTTGATATAATTCTAAAATAAAAAAATAATTCTAAAAATAATTGTATCATATTAGTTTGTGACACCATGCAACACTTTTATTATTTTTTTTATATCGATGGTGTCTGGCGCCATAACAACCAACTAATCCACCGCCATAGTAACACTTTCTCATTAGAGAGGGTTTTCTGAACATCAGAAGGATAAGTGGTGAGTTAGGCCTTGAGGCACGATGTCATTGGGCCGCTATTGACTGTCTTTTGTGCACTTTTGGTGCACTTTGGTTCGAACCAAATCAGTTTATTAAATTCTCTCAGTACAATTTTTCTTCAATCAGAAAAATTCGAAATTGAAACCTCTATTTAAGGGGAATAAGTGTCTCGCTACTTGAATCAACTCATGCCGATAGTCATTCTTTGCATTTTGGTTGAGTTTGCTCATGTAAAAGTTCATTGCAATGTCGTACCACGCGAGTTAAAATTTAACAATATAATTGATAAAGTATTTAGGTTCAAAATAAGTGAAATTCAAACGTTACAGTTAAATTTAAAGCTATTTTATATACACTAAAATTTTACAACTATTCTAACATATTTACAAGATATGACAATATTATATTTCAACTAACAATTCAAAGAATTTTACAATGATTGATATTTCATTGAAATCTTAAAATTTTTAGGGATTTAATAATACTCAAACTTCTTTTTTTTTTTAAGAGAATGAGGCCTTGGTGCAGTCCACCGTCCTCAATCTGAGATTAAAAAAAATCATGAAATCATGCATTCGATTGTCATCACGGCACTTTCCGGGTCTATGCCATTGTCTGAGCAGGGATGGATGGATTTAGGGGGGTACGGGGGCCATCGTCCCTCTGAACTCGGAAAACTCCATGAGATCTTATACAAATTTTACTTGATTTTATCAAATTTTTATTGAATTATTATAATTCACCCATAAATTCTTTATTTTACTTTCTTATAAAATTTTACCCCTGAACAAGTTTTCTGGATCCGTGACTGCGTAAGAACATTCACAATAATTGTTTCCTAACCATCGCTGTCTCAGCCCCGATGAGCACCATCGCCTCGCCGCGTGAAGCTTGTGCCAGTCAATGACACGGTTCCATTTGGTCAGACATTCTCTCTCCGTTCAACGGCGGCCGGCGAGGGACGACAACGTGCCGTTTCTGCACAGGTGACGTAACCC
>JAOYND010090309.1:0-10830 GCA_025802135.1 Lagerstroemia fauriei | reverse complement strand
TCAATGATATAAGTTGGATTTAACACCCTTTCTCAAACGTAGCATATTAAAGGACTTAAATTGACTTTAATATCATGCAAAATATCCATATGACCTTATAAGAATCTGAACATGTTTCCGCTTAAAAGACTTAAGTTTTTAAGTGGTGTACCAAGTTCTCTTTTGAACTTATGATTATTCTCTTATATGATCGACGTGAGATTTAATGTGCTATGGGGCTTAACGCAGCTCTGATACCATGAAGATTTTTGTGTTGTGAGCGGACTGTAGATGAAGTAGATGACTGGCCTAGACGAGATTGCTAGAGACAGATCCGAGCTGACATTAGTGTAGAAACTATTGGACAGATACAGTCCGGATTTATGTTAGAGATTGCCATCCTCAGGATGGTCATATATTACACCATTGTTAGAGGACTTGTAAGAGTCGGAACCCATTTTCACCTAAAAATTTAAGTTTTATATTATGTTATATATATTGATGTGAGATTTAACTTATACGGTGCTACGATGTTAGCATTTAGATATTGAAATTACTTACGATGGGCGAAGAAGAGGGAGGAGAAAGTGAACCAAAGTGCAATTGCAAGCTGATCGGTCCACCGGCCTTGAAACTCCGGGTTGAGAGGCTGCTCCAAGAACCAAACTGACAACATCGTGCAGATCAGTATTCCACCAGAGGCCATCCACATTCTCCAGGTGAATGGCGTCAGAAAGATCCACGTTTTGGCGTCCCCTTCCGCTAGTACGATCATCGACAGCCCCGACTCGATGAACGGTTGTGTGAAATCGACGATCTTCGAGCGATTAGCGAGGATAGTTATGTCTCCGATCGCCGCTTGATAAGTCTGCACATCAAATTTAGCCACCGGTTGAGGTGGATCAAGTATGTGTTTAGTCTCGGAAAATTCTTAGGTGATCCAAGTGCATGGATGACATGGTGAATTTAGCCAATAAATGTTCGACACGTGAGTAAATATTATTAAAAATGAATATTTTAAATGAATAAATAAAGATGCATGGTGTGACAATTAATAATAATGTGTTATACATTTATTGGTGGAGTGTACGGATGACGTGGTAAGATAAGATCATGTAAGAATGTATCGTTTAGTCTCGCAAGTGGACAAGTCATGATAGATCTATGGGAAGAAAAAAACAAATAAATACAAGTCAACAGACCAGTTGCACATGAAGAAACAAAAATCAAATGGTCCATATCATGAAAATGGTATGTCTCTAAATTGGCAGAGACTTTTGCGTGTAACGTATATACTACGGGAAAGTGTTGACGTGGTATCACGAGCCAATAAAATTGAGTTATTTTTAGGATTTTTTAAATAAAACTAAAAGGGAAAAACAACCCCAAAAATATCTTAACTTGATTAGTTAGTGACACCACTTCAGCACCGTCATGTGGTGTACCCGTTACATACAAGATTTTCTCGTAAATTGGGAGAAAGTGTGGTATGTGATAGTACTTACACGATATCATAAACTAGTAAAATTTAGTTATTTATAAGGTTGTTCTTTAATTATTTTTAGGGTTTTAAAAAAAATATTAAAATAGTTGGATCTTATTTGTTCGTGATACTACAATGTGAGTACTGACATGTGATATACCCGCTATACAGTATACGATTCCTTAAATTGGATGTTACTAATCATAGCAAACCTTTTTTCCCCCGATTTACAGCATTAAGTGTTCCATAATTTCAACGATTATGAATAATTAAGATTCAAGTAAGGCGATCATGAATTTTCTTTAATTACAAAAACTTGAATCAAGATTGTACTAAGAAAAACAACTTCGAAACACCTCAAAAGAAAAAAAAAACATTGAAATTGAAAGGAAAATGTTGTGGTTTATCTCATACCTCGTTATGGACTGCCTGGATCATATCATCGTACTTCAGTCCACTCTGCGAATAAAATTTGTAGTGAAAGGATTGGCTGCGATTCAGGATTCCAAGAATCTGACCGAACATGTCTAAACAGAAACCGGAATACCTAATCCCACCAGAATCATCCACCTCCTGCCTCACGAACTTATTAAAGGGCTTAGTTGTCCGTGGCACAATGATTTTCATCGGATTGCTGCCACACACACCGGGGACTGAGCACGCTTCCTTCTGCCACATACGCGACTGGTTGAAGCCATTGAGCTCTCGCACTACAGCAGCATCGCCATGGGAGAACAAGTTCCCGCACGGCCATGTCTTGAGATCTTTGTACAGTGATTCCCTCGCGCTGTTGCTTGCGATGACTCCGGCTTTTCCCAGATTCGATATCCGGCCATCCTTAAATGTGATTTCTCCACTCAAACCATCCAGCCTACTCTCCAGTATCCTCTTCACGAGAAGTTCCGGTGGAACTCCAGTGGCGGGAGCCGGAGCCCCGTCCGTGGCCCTGGTGGTAATTACTAGGGTGACAGAATCGTACGCTCGGAGGGAGTGAATACCCGGCTCAAGACCACGAACGACCTTGTGTTGTTGGAACTTGCGACGAAAATCCGAGTACCGGTTGTCCTTCATGGAGGAGGAGCTGGCGGCAGTTGAATTGACTGAGCCTAAGAGGTTTAGCACTGTTTCTGAGAGAACCCACACCGAGTCTCCTCTGGAAAATCTCATGTGCTTTACTTCTTTGAGAAAATAACTAGCCATTGGCAACGACAGATCGAAAACGATGAAAATCGGGGATGATTTCCCCTTCAGCGTCATCCTTAATCTCTCTTTAACCACTGATTCGGGATCGGACAGTGAAGAAAATCGTGGGAGGACGACGCTATCTTCTACCTCGGACCCGATGTCCTGAAGCTCCTTTGACAGATGCTGCCACGACAATGGATATCTGCCATCGTACGTGTCTTCCTCGTAAATCACTGATACCCGTCGCCTGTTGTAGAACCGGACAATGTCAACAATGCATCTGGTGTGCTCGGACTCGTCGATGCCCATCTCGATCAGTCCCGGCGTAGCGTGTCCTGATGGGTTTCCGGCAAGGGAAATCAAAGGGACGTCTCGATGATATCGATGGCAGAATTCAGCCACTAATTCTGCTACCTTCCATGTCTCCAAGCCGATGATAGCCTTCACTTTCTTGCGCTTAATGAGACTCTCAGCTGTTGTGTTAGACTTACATTAGACTTCTCAGATTAAAAAAAAGAAAGGAAGAAGAAGAATGGTGTGAAAGGAAAGAAGCTGGATGACGAGGCTGACCCGAGAAAACTGCATCAAGAGGCCTTCCACCTGAGTTCTCGTAATGAAGCTTTAGCTCGTAGCCTCTCGGCTCGGCGTTGAAGTCCTGGGCTGCTATTTCCATGGCCGTCCAAGCTTCCTTTCCAACCAGGGAACCGTAATCGAGGATCACACCGATGTGTAGCACATCCTGTTCCTCCTCATTTCTCACTGATATCGGAAAGGTCAGGATGAGCAAGATGATGACAGATACCCTGAAAATGTGTACACGGGAGAAACCCATCGCAAATCCGATATTAAGCAATAGAGGTCAGAGATGTTCGATCTGGTAGGATATTGTTTCAAAGGGACCTCAAACACTATCTTCCTTTCTGGCTTCGATTCTCCGTATGGGTATGATGGGAGAAAAGTCCAGTACTTATAGCATACTTCCTCTTTTAAGACTGAATAAATAAATGGTGTGACTTGGTCTAAAGATTGTATATTTTTGTGTAAACCATCAGTTTGGTTCTCAAAGTTGTAGCGATCTATCAGTTTAGTTCTCATAGTTTAAAAGTCATCAATTTGGTTCTCATTATTTAATTCCGTCAGTCAATTTGGTCTAGCTGTTATAACGCAGTTTATGAAGGCTGACGTGGATGGTGGCATATCACGTGACAATCAATAAGTTGATAAAATTATTTAATTTCAATCATTCATAACTTGTCACTGTGGCATGTGAGATCCAAAGAAATGACCATCACGGTCTCCGTCAGCGTCTGTAAACGGCTAGACCAAATTAACTGACGGAATTAAACAGTGAAAACCAAATTGATGGTTTTCAAACCTTGAGGACCAAACTGATGGCTTGCTACAACTTTGAGGACCAAAATGATGACTTACTCTTTTTTTTGGAAAAAAACTAAAGCTGTTCATGCTAGACTCGAGCGAATTAGAAAATATCGGATAACCTTCTCTTTCATTGCATTTAGTACGAAAGAATTGAAATAAATGAAATAAAATGCGTAATTTAACATTATTTTTTGTATTTCTTACGAATAATATTGTTCATGCATTTGATACTTATGAAATTTATTTTATTCATTTCATTGGTGCAGATTTTTCTCTTAAGTAGATGGGATAATTTTTCCCTTAAAAAATATATGATCATTTCATCGCTTCTCATAAATATATATTTTTTATATTTTTAAAATAAAAATAAAGATTGTGATATAATAATTTATACTATAAAATTCATTTCATTCCATTCACCCATTCCAAACCTGACCTTCTAGTGATGTGATCAGAAACTATAAATAAAATTATTTTAATCAATAATAATTATAACAATTGTTTAGATATTTTAACACTCATTTATTCATTTATTGTAATTTAGTTGATTTTAAAAAAAAAAAATTAGACGGTGATATAATTCTCGGAAGAAATAGTCTTGGCTCTCTAGCGTGAGTAATATTGCATATGCATTTAATGAACTATGCTTCTGGAAATTGAAAAATTGTGTGATATATGCAAATTTATTGACCAAGACAACATTTCATTTTCACCTGGAAATTCCTTCGAAGTGCAATCACCAAATACCGAAATTCCGTAGTCAATAAACATGTTTCTGACCGTTATTCAGTTCGAATCGATGGTCAAATAATAAGACACTTGAAATAACTTATGTTGGTATATTAATAAGATTTTTTATTCCTCCTTATTTTTCTCGTTCACCTATTTCTTTCTAAACTTATCCGACGCCTTGATAAAATAAAAAAGCAAGTCTTCTGTGTAATAATGATATCATATGATAGTGCTTACGTAGTCATACTAATCAATTGAATCCTATTATTTTTAAAATTTTTCATAAAATTTTGAAAATAAAAAATCAACCCTTAAATTAGTTAAATGTTATTGATTAGTGTCACTAAAACGTATTCACATCGTAACATTAAGGCTATGTTTGGATGGAGGTGAATGAAGGGGAAGGGAGGGGAAGGGAACGGAGGAGAACGGAGGAGAAATATTTATCTTGTTTGGATTTATTATAATAAGGGGAAAGGAGGGGAAAAATTAACCTCATATGCACATTACTTATTAATAGATAGACAAAAATACCCCTCTTCCAATCAAACTTGATTACAAATTTTTTCTTGTATTCACTTCTCGAAATATATGTTGTACTTGAGTTTATCATCAAATATCTACTTAAAGTGGGTTAATAGAGCGTTCACACATTCAAATTAATTTCAATAAAATGACCTTTTAATTAAATAATCCGATATCAAAATATTTGATCTATTATAACACATCAAAGAACAGAAGACTAGAGAGTTGAGAGTAGAGAGACGACGACCCATCTCTAATTTATATGAAAGAGAAGTGAGATTTGAGTTATTGTAATGATATCGTCAAATAGGTAAATTGGTAATTTTTTTTAAAAATGAATTTTTATTATACGTTTCACCTCCATTCAACCCCGATTCGGGGGTAAAAAAAAGTGGGTTTCGGAGGGGAATTGGGGTGAATAATTCCCCTTCATTCCCTTTCCCCTCCGTTAAATAGAACTACCCAAACAATGAAAAGTTTTCCTCTCCATTCCCTTTCCCCTCCCTTCACCCTCCATTCACCTCCATCCATACACAGGGTAAAGACTTTCTCCATCTACAGTGCCACGTGGTTGAAAAAGAGTATTAGGACAATTCCCAGTATCTTCCATATAAAAATATAGACATGTACACGAAAAGAAAATAAAAATGTAAAATATAAACTATTGGGATGAGAACGTATAATTAGATTATTTAATTATAATTTATTACAATTTAATTTATTTAAAATTCTTTAACTTATAGTAGTAAGCTTTGCATTATCAGTTATCATTAATATATTATGTCAATTTTATCTTTTCAATTTTATAATTACGTGATAGATTTTTGCTATTAAAATTGTAGATATTAAGTGATATGGAGTGAGATGAGAAAATTTGAACAGTTAATGAAAAATTTTTATAGTTAAGGTCGTAGATTTGGAGTGGGAGAAAAATAACTGAAATTATTATTTTATAGTTAATATGAAAATGATATGCATTTCATAAATTTTAATATATAAATTAGTTTGATGTCAAATATGAAAAATAAAAAAGATACTAAATTTTTCAAATATTTACATATATATATATATATATAATAGCGTAGAAGAGGTTTTATATTCAGTTTTGATAAGAAAAATTATTTTACTGCTTATTTATTTATTTTTTTCTATTACGCTAGATACTCTTTTAAAATTAAAAGAAACAGAAAACGAGAGAGAACTGTCAATTGAGAATCCAAAAAGATTCCGAGCTTGACTTCCAATTGTTGGGGCAGTCAACTGCGGTGGCAAGTGGTTGGCTGACAAACTTCGCCCAGGAATGACAATTTGACTCGGTCCTGTACGGCCCGATCTGCCCCTATTTGGGGCGAGACGGATTTGAGTCTGGCTACCGTCCCGATTTATATATTATTATATAATTAAAATTAATTTACTATATATTGTTTATATTAAAATTAATTTACTTAATTTATGAATATTTTTATGTTAATAAATTAGACAATAATCAGTATATTTTATTGAAATTACATAAATTCTTAATTTTTTTAAATTTATTTATTTACACTATTATAAATATGTAAATTTATATCATATTTTTAATTATATTTTACATAGTATTAATTAATTTCTTCGACCCGTACCCCGACCTGCTCCCTGACCCAACCTGTGAGAGTGTGAGGCGGGTCTAGGTATCCAAATACTCGGTCCGCCCCGGTCCATTGCCATCCCGAACTTCGCCCCTGCTTGATCATTGTATAAAATCATGGAAATTTCGAGGAATTCTAGGATAGTCTCTACATATGAAGACTGACAAGGCCAACGTTACAAGCACAAAAGGATTTAGGATATGCGCGGAGTGATTGGTCCGCCGAAATCGGAAAAATTCGTAAGATTATAGACAAATTTTACTGATTTTATCTATGTTTTTATTATATTATGTTATTACGCTCCTTGAAATATATCATTTAACTCTTTCTTTAATTTCGCACCCTTAACTCGGTTTTCTGAATCTGTCCCTTTACACGCGTTGAAGCGTGCCAGTCCACAATGCTTATTTATTCGTAGTTGGCAAAAAGACAATATACGTACAAGTTCATGTGTAAGTTCTTAACGTTATCACACCGAAGTTCCTTAAGAAATACTTCCAACCTCGAAGACCATGAAATTGAAAAACATCACATCCTTCTAGAACACGCAACATAGACCTTTCATGAGATTTAAATGTGGAAAATGTAGAAATTGATGTAGGTAATCAATTATAGTCTTTCTGATAATATACATACTATTGATACGGGAGAATGATATCGGTAGTCCTATATATTTGACGATTATTGCAAGTGAGTCCTAAATGTTTCAAAGTGTTAAATCAAATCTTATATATTATCCACATTACAACATCGAGTCTTTTCGCTGAAGTGGCACTAAGACACATCAGCGCCACGTCAACGCCACATCAGCGCCACGTCAGCTTAAGATACTGGAAAAGACTCGATGTTGTAATGCGGATAACATATAGGACTAGATTTAACACTTTGAAATATTTAGGATTCACTTGCAAGAATCGCCAAACATATAGGACTACGGTATCTTTATCTCCTATTGATACTGTTGCAGGTGGTATGCTGATGGGAAAGTCTCAAGAAGAGGCTTGCCAGTTGCTAGAGGAGATGGCAAACAACAGTTATTAGTGGCCATCCGAGAAAGCTACCATGGGAAGAGGAGACGCTTGAATCCACTCGGGTGATGCAGTCACAGCTCTATCAACAAAAATGTTTGCACCCATAAAGTAGGCATCATTATTGAAGACACAAGGATCGAGCTCGAGATATAAGAGTCTCTCCAGATGGAAAAATAGGGTTTGGTATAGTTGGTAATTGGTATCGCCCTTGACAGGGGAACAACATGTTATAAATTCAATTATTATCAGTGAAAATACTTTATAAGGGATAGAATTAGGGGTAATCGTCTCCTAAACTCGAGAAAACATTTAATACACTATACAAATTTTAATAGTATTATCTATTTTTGTGAATTATCTTATTTTGCCCTTAAAATTCGTATTTTAACTCTTTATTGAGTCTTATCGTAGGCAGGAGTACTGACACTTATCACTTCAATAAACACTATATTTATAATAGTAAATTTAAGCCAAATCGAATCTAATTAAGCAAGAAGGTAATTAAGTCTCTGAGGGGCGGACTTGTTGGTAAGCTAATAAATAATATACAGTAAACTGGATTTAAAGTTTGACTCTCCCGGGGCAGGTATCTAGGGATTGATGGTGGGCCTCATGCTATATAATATACCGTCTGGTGGATTAGTTAGTAACTACGGTACTAGATACCATCGATATAAAAAAAGAAGGTAATTAATTAATTAAAAATGAATGCAAAAATCACGAAGAAAGCAAGTATTTAGTCAATAAATCCATCAAATTTCCTCTACTTTGCAACTTCATCTAAGTCTTTCTCTCATTTGATCTGATCTTATGGTATCAGTTGATTTTATATTATTACCTTAGATTACTAATCTCTCATTGCCCATGTCTCGATGCAACAAGAAGATACTTTCTTCCAAAATACCAAACAGCTCTATCTCCAGTCGATTAGTATGAGGAAGTCTATTATTTTTTAATTTTAATCGGATACCTAAGATAACCAACTAATCAATAAGTTTGGGCCAAATCAAGAGTACGTGTCCCAACAAATTTAGGTGAAATCAAAAGCCCGAAAATGATTCGGGCCATGTAGGCTCGACTTGCCTTTCCAACTCTGTAAAAAAAATTTTATTTGGTTATATCTTCTTCATTTTTACTCTGATTTTTTTTATCCGTTTAATGTATTCGATTCCTAACTCGACGCGCTTTCTATTAATATATAATTTGCTATAATAAAATATAATATTTTGAGCATTGATATTACCATTGTACCCATTTTTGTCCTTTATCTACGTCCTTTGCCGCTTTACGTCAAAAGGAGAGAGAATAGTAGATTTTCTTGTAATTGCAGTGGTGGGTCCCACGAAAAGCAAGAATGCAGACCCTCACCTCTGCATTTTGATTGCAGGGAAAGCAAGGTAGCCCAGCAAAAGTTAGAAGGCCCGAGAAAGGGAAAATGAGTTGTATTTTCCCTCCAAACCTTGTAAAATAAGATGTAAAGCATTTATTACATCCAACCAAACACCCCCTAAAAGAGATGGGAATCGCATAAAACTTACTGATTGAACCTCATTCTAAGCTGAAAAGTATGTTTAAAATGACTATTGTAGAACTAATTACAGCCCTACATGTCATTCTCTTTTATAACGAGGAGTTTATTCTCTCTAGTCTCATGAACACTCCACAAGCTCATGGATTCAGATCAGTTCATATGAAAAGCACATGTGTGTATAGTCTCACAAAGGGCTATGCGCTCAAGGAGGATTCGAACTCGTGGATTTCATTTTTTACTAAAGCTGATTCTTTACTTATTCGGGTGACAACTATTCAACTGGCTATGTCAACTGGAATATGACTTGGTGAAAGATCGAGCACCGATCAAAATTTCTAATCAGAGTAAATTAGTATTAATCATCCGATCAGTTATCCTAATTATTTTTTACTAGAGCAATTCATTTGTTTCTTCCTCGCCACAGAATTGTAAAAATAAAACCATCTAAGAATTTTTCATCATATAGAGCATATAAGAATAGGGAAATCCTACAGTCTAATTACTGGATCATTCGACATGTGGAAAAAATTATTATGCATCATATGTCCTTTTCTTAAATACTAGCGCACAACCTGTACTCTGCACAGTGAGTATCGTGGAGTATAAAAGTGAATGTTAAAATTGATGATACATATAAGAAAAAGATCTATTAGTTAAAGGAATGACTCGCCATCATAAGATTGAATAGAGCAGCCTGATCTTGACGAATTCGGCGTCCTATCTATTGAGATCGGAAAGGCAGTGGAAACGATTTCTCTATGGCGATAATTAGGAATAACTAAAGAAAAAAATGAGAGAGAACTTGTAAATGGGAGAGAGAAAATGTTTCCACTGAGGGGTGTGAAAATGTGGAAATGATAAGAAGCGGAAAGGTTAAGAAAAGTAAAATGTCAATAATATCGTTATACAGTGATTATTGGTTTCATTTGGCTCGAGGGCACTTTTGGAAAGGGAAAAACGGTGTCTTTTCTTCCTTAAAATAATAGAGAAGAAATAAAGATGTATTTTTTAATTATGAATACTTTGATTAAGCAGACCGGACCATTTAGGCTTCCGAACTGGTAGGGCCCAATTTAGCAACTGGGCCCAAGCAACATAGTGGGCCCAGTGGCCCATTCCCAATCCACTTCTGCGTCGCGACTTCCCTGCGGCGAGACCCAGATAAACCATGCTTTCGCTGTCCTGTGTCCCTTCCCTTCCGGCCAGCCAAGTGAGGAGTTCAAAGCGCCGCCCTCTGGCAGCTCCGGAAAGGCGGAGAACTCAGATCAGAGCCATGAGAGCCGTCGTCCAGCGAGTCGCCTCTGCTAGCGTCGAGGTCAGTCCCACCGTAGCCCTCTCTATCTCTTGCACTCGTTT
>JAOYND010090097.1:0-10833 GCA_025802135.1 Lagerstroemia fauriei | reverse complement strand
CTTATCACTCTTGTGTCGAAACTCCTGAGCAAAACTCGGTTGTCGAAAGAAAACATCAACACATCTTAAATGTGGCTCGTGCTTTGCTCTTTCAATCGAACATACCACTCTGCCGTTGGGGTGATTGCATTCTTACTGCAGTATACTTGATCAATCGTATTCCTTCAGCTTCCTTGGACAACAAATCTCCACATACTCTGTTGCACCAGCAGCAACCTTCCTACTCTCACTTACGCACCTTTGGCTGCTTGTGCTATGTCTCCACCTCATCACACAATCGATCTAACTTTGATCCCAGGGCCAGGGCTTGTGTATTTTTGGGATATCCTTTGGCTAGAAGGGATACAAAGTACTTGATCTTGAAAGTAACACCATTTGTATTTCTCGCAATGTTCTTTTCCATGAAGATATTTTTCCTTTTCTCTCAACTCACTCAGCTGAAGGTCATCAGGACTTCTTCATTGATAAAGTTCTTCCTATTCCTCCAACTTCTACTGCTTCGACTGCAGTAGTACTTCCAGCTGATCACTCAGCTGCTCGGCCAGCTGATCACTTAGCTGCTCTGCCCTCTGCTGTTCGACCTCAAAGAACACACAAAGCACCTTCCTATCTCAAGGACTATCACTGCGCTTTGGCTTTTTCCACTAATCACCCTTCTTCAGGTACAACCATGCCATATCCCATCTCTTCTTTTCTTTCTTATGATCACCTTCACCCACATTATCGAGCTTTTGTTCTCTCTATTTCCTCTCACCCTGATCCTCACACTTTCGACCAAGCCATACACTCTCAAGTCTGGAGGGATGCTATGGATGTTGACTTACGTGCTCTAGAGCTTAATCATACCTGGTCAGTTGTGTCACTTCCTGCAGGTAAGAAGCCAGTGGGCTATAAGTGGGTTTACAGGACAAAATTTCATTCAGATGGGAGCATTGACAGACATAAAGCCCGTCTCGTGGCCAAGGTTATACTCAGCAGGATGGGATTGATTTCCTTGATACATTTTTCCCTGTTGCTAAAATGGTTTCTGTGAAACTTTTGCTTGCTCTTGCTGCTGTACAGGGTTGGACTTTGCATCAGTTAGATGTGACTAAAGCCTTTCTTCATGGGGATCTTGTTGAGGAGGTTTACATGACTTTGCCTCCTGGCTATTGCAGCAGCAAGGGGGAGATACTTCCACCTAATCCAATCTGCAGATTACACAAGTCTCTTTATGGCCTCAAGCAAGCCTCGAGATAGTGGTTCAGTAAGTTTTCTGCTGCAATTCTAAGTGAGGGTTTCACACAATCACAGTCTGATCATAGTTTGTTCATCAAAGGCACTCCTTCAGGATCTTTCATTGCTCTGCTTGTATATGTCGATGCTATTGTGATAGCAACTAATGATGACCATGTTGTTAGCTTGTTGAAAACAGCCTTGAATGCGAAGTTTAAGATGAAAGATCTAGGGCCCTTGAGGTATTTTCTGGGTCTCGAAATTGCCAGATCAAAGACAGGCATCTCATTGAGTCA
Organism: Lagerstroemia fauriei; assembly: GCA_025802135.1. Classification (NCBI taxonomy): domain Eukaryota; kingdom Viridiplantae; phylum Streptophyta; class Magnoliopsida; order Myrtales; family Lythraceae; genus Lagerstroemia; species Lagerstroemia fauriei. Next base: position 9,322 of record JAOYND010090097.1, on the reverse strand, counting down.
AAGAAAATATACATTAGAGTTATTAGCTGACATGGGGCTTTTGAGTTGCAAACCAGTGACCATTCCTCTGGAGCCTAATACCATGATGTCAGCAACTGATGGAGAACTCCTGGTTGATCCTGCAGAATATCGATGATTGGTTGGAAAACTCATTTATCTAACCATCACCAGACCTGACATTAGTTTTTCTGTGAATAAGTTGAGCCAATACATGGCAGCTCCACGCACCATCCATTTGCAGCAGCATAGAGAGTGTTGCAATACCTAAAGAGGACAACGGGACAGGGACTATTTTTCTCCTCCAAGTCCTCAATACAACTAAAAGCCTTTGCAGATGCAGATTGGGGAAGTTACCCTGATACTCGGAGGTCAGTAATAGGGTTTTGTATCTTTCTTGGTTCATCTTTGATCTCATGGAAATCCAAGAAGCAACAGGTGGTTTTGAGATCTTTTGCAGAAGCAGAGTATAGAGCCATGGCTCAAACTTGTTGTGAACTGGTGTGGATTCAGCATATATTGCAGGACTTCAAGATAAAACTACATGGTCCAGCCTTGTTGTATTGCGACAATCAAGTAGCACTTCATATAGCTGCCAACCCAGTTTTTCATGAAAGGACCAAGCACTTAGAGTTAGATTGCCATTTTGTTAGAGAAAAAGTTCAATCTGGCTGTTTGAAAACAATGCATGTGTCGAGTGTGAATCAATTGGCAGATTTGCTTACCAAGGCAATACATCCACAACAGTTCAACGCTTTATTAAACAAGATGGGAGTTTTCGATCTTTACACTCCATCTTGAGGAGGAGTATCAACAGAACTGTGATGTGTATAATAATAGTTCTGGTGTACGTGATGAATAGTTAGTTACGGAAGTTACAACTAAGTACATGTATTGTTCATTACACACTATAAATACAATACAGATAGCTACAGCCCAGAGCTGAGCTGAATCTTCTGCATCTTCTTCTCTTCGACTCTTGCTCTGTTCTTTCTTCTCTTACTTTGTTCTTCGTCAGAATCGTGAAAAATTAGTATAGCCATGAGGTCACATTTCCCCTGTGACAGGGCTTTGGCGGTATCGATACTCCTCTCTCCGACAATACCGCGAGCCCGTGCCATAATCATCAATCTTCCTCCCAATCTCTCGGTGCCCTTCATCTACACAGCACACTCACAGGGGCCACCCATTACCCTCTGGTGGTAAGAGCAATTTTAATTATCTTGTTTTATATCTCGCTGGAAACTAAAGGTAAATTACCTCGCTGGACATAAGCGATAAATTTAATATCTCTCTTTTCACTTTTCTTTATCTTTTCTCTTTTTTTGCGCCCATTTCTACTCCGCTGGCTTAGCAATCACCATGTCTATACTCAATCAATACAATTCACATTAATTTGATACAATCAATACAATACACATACTTAGAATCATACAATATAGTCAATCAATTACTATAGAGTCAGTTATTCAAATCCAATTCATAGCACAGAGAATCCACAAATAATAGATAAAGAACATATCAACCTGCAACTAAAGGAACCCCTTAGAATCTAAGCTAATTGTACGTCAAAACAAACTTCCAATCTTCGTACAAATAACATTGGAACAATGGGACTAAGTATTCGTATCGTACATGAAATAAATGGATTGTATAACTTCTAACTTAAAAATGTATCCATCATAAATCACACACCACCTGTAAATATATTTATAAAAATGTACTATATTTATCATTCCATAACAGAAAAGAATGCTCACAACCCTTTTGAAACAATCCTTCACTAAGCTGTGTCCTCAAAGTGTCTAGTTTCGATCTCAGTTTCTATCATTTCATTCACAACAAAATTAAGATATATCATATATGTTTATAATAAAAATGATCCCAAAATTTATTTTAAGACATTATTCATTCTACTTTTATCGACCCTATAACTTTCACCTGTCAAGTTTAAATTCGTAGGAACATATCTTTCTAACTAGATTTTACTAAACTATATATAAATATAACATTGAGTAACATAATTGATTTAATTTGAATTAAACCTCAATTACCTATCCGTTCCTCATCCATCGTCCTCTCGTCTTCTCTGTTCGTCAATTCTCTCTCATTCTCTATTCGTTGTGCTTTGTTTTTTTTGTCTGAAAAGTGAAAATTAAGTGATCGGTGGCCAACATATGTACTTAACATGTGTGTCGGTGGAAAATCTACAGTAGATTTACCAATCATTCTGAAAATTGTCACTGGGCTTTTAAATGGGCTAAGTCCATGGGCTAGGCTGACATGTACAACAGAATACAACTTGTAAAATAATGGTATTAATCCTAAGAACGTGTAATGAAGATTTTCATGTATACAACAGAATACAACTCATGAGGATTTTAATGTGTACAATAGAATACAACTCGTAAAATAATATAAATACAACTGGAAGGTGGTATGATGAATATTTTCACGCTTACAATGGGAATACATATTGTCAAGTGATAGGATTGATTTTCTAAATATGCATGACTGAGAGTTTTATAATCCGAAGAATGTGTAACGAAGATTTTCATGTGGACAACGGAATACAACTCGTAAAAGAATGCTAATTCATAATTAATGATGGTTTTATAATCATAAAAATGTGCAACGAAGATTTTCAAGTGTACAATGGAATAAAACTGGTGATGATTTTCATGTAGACAATGGAATATAACTTCTAAAATAATACAAATACAATTGGAAGATAGTATGACGAATCTTCATTACAATCCTAATAATATGTAACATAGATTTTATCTTTATAAATGAATACAACTCGTAAAATAATGCAAATATAATTGGAAGATAGTATGACGAATATTTTCATCTTTACAATGGGAATACAATTTGTGAAGTTATTGTATTAATATTCTAAAAATGTATGACGAAGAGCTTTACAATCCGAAGAATGTTTAACGAAGATTTCATGTGTGCAATGGAATACAATTTGTAAAATAATGCTAATAAAATTGTAAGATGGTATGACCAATATTTACACGTTTACAATGGGAATACAACTTGTCAAGTGATAGAATTAACATTCTAGGAAGGTATGATGAAAGGTTTTGCAATCTTTAAGAGCGTTTAACGAAGATTTTAATATTTACGATAGAATACAATTCATAAAAGAATGTTAATTCATAACAATTCGTAAAATGATGGTATTATAATCCTAATAATGTGCAACGAAGAATTTCATGTGTACAATGGAATACATTTCGTGAAGATTTTCATGTATACAATGTAATGTAACTCGTAAAATAATGCAAATACAATTGGACAATGATATGATGAATATTTTCAAGTTTACAATGGGTATACAACTTGTCAAATGATAGGATTGATATTTTAAAAAGGTATGACGAAGAGTTTTATAATATTTAGAATGAGTAACAAAGATTTTCATGAGTACAATGGAATACAACTCGTATAATAATGCAAAAATAATTGGGAGATGGTTTGACGAACATTTTCACGTTTATAATGGGAACATAGCCTGTTAAGCGATAGGATTAATATTCTAAGAAAGTATAACAAAGAGTTTTACATTTGTAGGAGTGTGTAACGAGGATTTTCATGTATACAACGGAATACAACTTGAAAAATAATGTGAATACAACTGTAATATGGTATGACGAATATTTTCACTTTTACAATGAGAATACAGCTTCTCAATGATAGCATTATAATTCAAAAAAGATATGACGAAGTGTTTGCAATCCTAAGAATGTGTAACGAAAATTTTAATGTGCACAATGGAATACAATTCTTAAAATAATGTGAATACAATTGGAGGATGATATGATAAATATTTGCACGTTTACAATAGGATAATAGCTTAAGTAATTGAATTAATATAATATTCTAAGAATGTCTGATGAATAGTTTTATAATCTTGAGAATGTGTAATGAAGATTTTCATATGTATAATGGAATACAGCTAGTAAAAGAATGCTGCATCATAACAACACGTAAAAATATGGCATTACAGTCCTAAGAATGTGTAATAAAAATTTTCATGTGTACAATTAAATACAACTCGTAAAGTAATGCGAATACAATTGTAAGATGGTATGCCGAATATTTTCACGTTTACAACGGAAATACAAATTGTCAAGTGATATGATTGATATTCTAAAAATGTATAATGAAGAGTTTCACAATTCTAAGAATGTGTAATGAAAATTTTCATGTGTACAATGGAACACAAATTATAAAATAATGTGAATATAATTGGGGGATAGTGTTAAGAATATTTTCATGTTTGCAATGGGAATACGACTTCTCAAGTGGTTGGATTATTATTCTAAGAAGGTTGACAAAGAGTCTTATAATCCAAATAATTCATCTGTACAAATAAATACAACTCGTAAAATAATGCGAATACAAATGGAAGCTGGCATGAAGAATATTTACAATTTTACAATGGGAAATAGCTTGTCAAGTGATTGAATTAAAATTCTAAGAATGTATGACGAAGAGTTTGACAATACTAAGAATGTGCAACGAAGATTTTCATATGTACAATGGATTACAACTCGTAAAAGAATGCTAATTCATAACAACTTGTAAAAATATGCATTTACAATCCTAAGAATATATTACGAAGATTTTCATGTGCACAATGGAATACAATTCGTAAAATAATGCTAATAAAATTGGAAGATGATATGACAAATATTTACATGTTTACAATGGAAATACAGTTTGTCAAGTGATAGGATTAATATCTAAGGTATGACAAATGACTTTACAACCTTAAGAGTGTGTAACGAATATTTTCATGTTTACAATAGGATACAACTCGCAAAAGAACTCTAATTCATAACAACTCATAAAATGATAGTATTATAATGTTAAGAATGTGAACGAAGATTTTCATGTATACAACGGAATACAACTCATGAAGATTTTCGTGTGCACAATATAATACAACTCGTAAAATAATAAAAATACAATTAGAAGATGGTATAACGAATATGTTCATGTCTAAAATGGGAATACAGCTTGTCAAGTGATATGATTGATATTCTAAAAAGGTACGTGTAGAACTCAAAAAATTGCAACCTACCATAAAATATCAGTCGCTAATCGACACAATAGATATTATCTTAAAATAAATAATTGTAATTTTCATATAATTATCTCGTATAATATCCGTCACAGATAAATACATGATATTTTATCAACAGAAAATCTGGAGGATAGACAATATCTCCAATTAGTGGATATTATCTTAAATAAAAAATAGATATGATCTATTAGAATCTAGAGAGATAAAATATCTCCACAAATGGATATTATTTACAATTAAAATCAAGTAAATATCCATAAAATCGATGTGGACGGCCAGGATTGATTCTAATTAACCAATTAGATGCAAGCGTGGGGATTGACATATTAGGTCCCTTCCTCTATAAATAGAGGGCTCCTCTTTAGAAACCAGACACACAGAACAGAAGAAAAGGTGCCAAAGCCTGAAGAAGCTCTGTTGAACTCGAGGTTATTCAAAACTCGCCGAAGCTCTGCCAACTCGAAGACGCTCAGAAGACTTCGCATGCACTCACTGGATCAAGCCTACAAGCCTTGTCGGTACCAGCCCTCGATCGAGACTATGCTGCTCCAACCCTCACTCGAGTCACAAGCCAGACTGACGGAGAGCTAGGGAAGCAACGTTGCATGGCAGGGTGACGACGAATATCAATCCTATCTTTGGCTCTAGCCTACCCAATGCCTCATTGATTTCGGCAGGACAGGGTGTGGACATTGAAGTGCCCACCCTCGATGAGCAAGTGCTGGTTCAACACTTCTTGCAGTAGGAGCAAAATGTTGCGCATGAGGAGGCCGCCACCGACCTTGAAGACTTGAAGAGTGGTGACAACTCCGCTCTTCCTTTACCTCGGATGATGGCTACTGATGCCGAGAGCTCACACAACACAGGAGTGCTGCCAGCAGTGATGACGAACATGTCATCAGTGGAAGAGCAGGTCTCCATCATGGCCAAGACTCTGGAAGGCCTAATGAAAACCATTCAGGAGCGCGATTCACAGATCGCATACGTGATGAACATGCTTGAGGTCATTGAGGAATCAAGCCAAGTGCACAATAACGACTAACGACAAGTACATGCGTCAGGAGCCATTAAGCTGCACCAAGAGTGATGACTCTGGTGGAGATTCCACGGGCTGCTCTTACAGAAGGACGGACTGTCGGTGTCACCACTGCTGATACAACGGCAAAGTCATCCATGAAGACATTGCATGTTGCTGCTGACGGGACCATCCATGCAAATCAACTACAAGAGATCATTAAAGAAACCCTCAAGGGCCAGGTGCAATTAAGCAGCTCATCACTAGCTATGTTTGTCAAGCCCTACACTCTCAGGATTGATGTGATGAGGATGCCGGCCAACTACCAGCCGATGAAATTCCAACAGTTCGACAGAAAGGGCAACCCAAGGCAACATGTTGCCCACTTCATCGAGACCTGCAATAATGCAAGAATAGAGGAAGACCTCTTGGTGAAGCAATTCATTCTCTCATTGAAGGGCAACACGTTTGAGCGGTAAACTGACCGCGAGCTTGGCTCCATTGATAGCTAGGACTAGCTCGAGCAGGAATTCTTGAACAGGTTCTATAGCACCAAGTGCACGATGAGCATGATTGAGCTTACCAGCGCCCGTCAACTAGCAAATGAGTGTGTCACAGACAATATCTAGAGGTGGAGGAACCTAAACCGTAAATGCAAGGACCGTCTATCCGAGGCTTCCGCGATCAACATGTGCATTCAAAGGATGCACTAGGGCTTGCGCTACATCCTACAAGGGATCAAGCCTCATGCCTTTGAGGAGCTTGCAACCCGTGCACATGACATGGAGTTGAGCATTAAGACTAGCGGTGTGCAAGGGCCGCTTGTATCAGAGCCTGGCAAGACGAAGGAGCGTCAGGACATGAAGAAGGGGGGGAAGTCTTCCTCCAAGACCGACGGTAACTAGGCTCTAAGTGTTGTTGTTGCTCTGATCAAGATCTCGGGGAAGAAGTAGAAGGAAGAGAAGGTTCCTCTAGTTGAGCAAAAGGCAAAGATGAAGCCTACGCTGGAGGAATTGCAGAACGAGACATACCCGTTCCCAGACTCCGCCGTGACAGGGATGCTCGAGCACTTGCTCGAGTTGAAGCTGGTTGAGCTGCCCCCGATGAAGCGTCAGCAACAGGCGGGTCGTAGGAATGACCCAAACTACTGCATGTGCCATCGTTTGGTAGCCATCTAGTGGAGAGGTGCCTCATCCTTAAAGAGAAAATTATGGACTTGGCACGACAAAGGAAGATTACGTTCGATGATGACGTGACCACTAGCAACACCATTTCCGTGATAGAAGAACCTGAGGTGGTGTCTTTACCAACCATCAGATTTGGCAGCCACGAGCCTGTCCTAATTGAGGCAGCTTATTCCTACCCATTGCACATCTCAAGTCCCATGAGACGCTCAACGATTGCAGCAGCGACAACGACAGTCACCAGGCCCTCCACATACGCTGTTGAGGATTCTGTCGAAGCATATAAGGAAGGTTGGACCCTTGTCAAGAGACGGAGGAGAGCTTCTGTGATAGCGCACTACTATTATGCCTAGGTTGGATTTAAAAGGCTACATTGCTCGTATTATAATCTGAATTGGACCTAAACACTCTTTTGCATATTGATACTGCATCTATTTTGGTTTTGAGCTGAACTATAACTCCAAGATCAAATATAAATGTATCATTGAGCTAGACTTAGAATGTGGCCTAGATTATGTAAAGTACCTAAATCCCTATGATGTATTTGGGTTGGGCCATGAAGTTTGACATTATTACCTGAAACTCCTTACTTCAGTGATGGTGCTCGGTGTGGGCCATTCCTTGATGGCTTTTACCTTCTCCTCATCAACTTCCGCGCCCCCGGAGCTAACAACAAATCCAAGAAAACAACCCTATCTACACAAAAGCTGCATTTCTTAAGGTTGGCATACAATTTTTCATGCCTTCAAGCTTTAAGCACACATCTCAGATGATCAGTATGGTCATGCAAACTCTTGCTATAGATCAGGATGTCATCAAAATAAACCACAACAAATTTTTCAATGAATGCATGCAACACATGATTCATGAGACGCATAAACGTGCTAGGTGCATTAGTTAATCCAAAAGGCATCACTATCCATTCATACAAACCATGTTTTCTCTTAAAAGCTGTTTTCCATTCATCCCCTTCCTTAGTTAGAATCTGATGGTATCCACTCTTCAAATCAATCTTAGAAAACATAGTGGAACCGTGCAATTCATCAAGCATGTCATCTAATAGAGGAATAGGGTGTCGGTATTTGACCGTTATCTTGTTCACAACTCAACAATCCACACACATTCTCCAAGTCCCATCTCTCCTTGGAACCAGCAACACAGGCACTGCGCAGGGACTCATGCTTTCACGAACATGTCCTTTGGCCAAAAGTTCATCAACTTGCCATAGTTTTTCAACTAAATTACAATTCTAAGTTGTAATTTAGTTAAAAGAGTTGTAATTTGCGAGTATTTGGGCCGTTACAAGTTTTTGAACTGAATTACAACTCATAGTTGTAATTTAGTTAAAATAGTTGTAATTGGGTTGTTACAAATGTTTGAACTAAATTACAATTCTAAGTTGTTATATAGTTAAAATAGTTGTAATTTGTGAGTATATGGGCAGTTACAAGTTTTTGAACTGAAATACAACTCAGAGTTGTGATTTAGTTAAAAAAGTTGTAAGTGGGTTCTCACAAGTGTTTCAACTAAATTACAACTCTAAGCGGTAATTTAGTTAAAAGAGTTACAATTGGTGATTATTTTGGTCGTTACAAGAGTTTGAACTTAATTACAACTCCGAGTTGTAATTTAGTTAAAAGAATTGTAATTGGGTCATTACAAGTATTTGTACTAAATTACAACTCGTTAAGAGTTGTAATCGGTGAGTATTTGGGCCGTTAAAGGTCTTTGAACTGAATTACAACTTCGAGTTGTAATTTAGTGAAAAGAGTTGTAATTGGGTCGTTACAAGTGTTTGCACTAAAATCAACTATAAGTTGTAATTTAGTTAAAATAGTTGTAATTGGTGAGTATTTGGGCAGTTGTCGGATGTGGAAATCGCTCCGACTTGAAGGTTTTTAGCCCCGGGGGCTATAGGCGTGCACGAGGCCTAGCTTGGGACTTAAGCCGTGTTTGGGTTTTTTGGAGTCGCCACTAATCGTTTAAGGACTAATCCTAAGGTCGATCAGAAACCTATTATTTGCC